>JBCFYV010000305.1:42500-94730 GCA_039000515.1 Timema cristinae
TTTTAAAAAAAGGGGGTTTTGATTTTTTCTAAAAAAAAAAAAATGTCAAAATTAAAAAAAGTTTCAGTGTATGTTTTTAGGAAAAATTTAAAAAAAAAGTGAAGGGAAAACTCTTTTAAAATTTCCATGTGTAAAGCAAAAACAAAAAAAGCCCCCAGTTTTTTATTTAAAAATCTTAAGCCCGGGGGCCCAAGCTCAGGGGAAAGGGGAAATTTTAAGGGGAAAATGGAAAAAAAAAAACTTGGAAATTTTATTGGGAAACAAATTGTAAAAGAAAAAAAATTTTTGGTAATTTTAAAAAATTTTTTCAGAAAGGGGTTTTGGGGTTATTTGCTTTAAATTTTTTGTGAAAAAAAGGGGCCTTTTTTAATTGGGGGGTTTAAAAAAATTAAAAAAAAAAAAGGAAAAAACAGGGGTTTCTTAATATTTTCAAAAAAATTAAAAAAAGGGTTTTTCAATTTTTGGGGGAAAAAAAGCTTTATTCCCGAAATTCCACAAAATTGTGGGGGGATTTTTGGGGCGGGGGTTTCCCTTTTAAAACCCTTAAAATATGGCAAAAAAATTTGAGTAAATTTTAATTTAAAACAAAAAAAAATTTTGGTTTGGGGGAAAATATCAAAACAAAAATTTTCAAAAAATTTTTTTAGTTTTTATTTTTCCCATTTTAAATTTTGAAATTTTTTTTGTATTTTTTTTTTATAAAGTTTTATGGTTATATGGGGCTATATGTATTTTTGCGTGGAAATTTAAAAATTCATTTTTTAGTTAATTTAGACGTTTTTTTAAAATTTTCGGCCAAAATTTGGGGGGGGGGACCCCAAGGGTTTTTTTGTGGGTTTGGGGGGGGAAAAAATTTGCCCCCCCTCTGCTCCAAAAAAGGGGGGGGTTTGGGGTTGAGCCCCCCAAAAACCAGTGGGTTTTTTTTAGAAAAAATTTGGGCCCCAAGGGCAAAGGGGGAAAAAGGGCTCAAATTTCCCAAGTTCAATTTTTTTGGTTTTTTCCAAAGGAAAAAAAATTTTTTTAAAAAAATAAAAAAAAAGGGGGAAAATTTTTATTTAGGTTTATAATTAACCCCCTGTTATTCCCTTTTTTTTTTAGCACTTGTTTATACCCAAATTTGGGGGTTTTACCCCACTAAAAGCTAAAATCAAAGTAAAATTAATTTATGTAATAAAAAAAATTAAAATTTTAAAAAAGGGGGGAAATTTCGTGGGTATTTCCCTTGTTTTTGGGGGGTTCGAAAATTTAAAATTTTTTTATTTCTCGAAAAATATTAATTTTTTGAATTTTAAAAAAATGTACGTTAAAATAATACTTTTGTATTTGGGACGTTTTAAAAAGGGGGGGAGGGGGGGGGGAAAATTTTGGAAAAAAGTTTTAAAGGACTATTTAAAAAAAACATAATTTTTTTTAAAAAGGGGAAAAAGCAATTTAAACTGACAAAAAATTTAGTTTTTTTTCATTCAAAAAATGTTTTTCAAAAAAAAAATGAAAAAAAAACCCCAATTTTTCAAAAAAAAAATTTTGGATTATTTTTAGCCCCCGGTCTTACTTTTCTTTGTTTGGGTTTTTCGCTTTTAAATAGGCTACTTAAAAAAACGTAAAAGGATTGGGGTTTTTGAAGGGTTTTGGAAATTTGAGGGGTGAAAAACCCCTTTTTTGCCCTGAAGGGGAAAAGGGGTTTAAAACCCCTTTTGGAAAAGCCACCCCCCAGTTTACCCGACCGAGGGTTTTTGAAAAACCTTTAAAACTCCTGGTTCCCCTTTGGGGGGTCGAGGGCCCCCAACATGACAGCGGGATTAAGGGGGCCAAAAAATAGGGGCCCCCGGGGGCGGGTTTTTATGTTATTCAAAAAAAATAGGGGTTAAAATTTAATTTTAACTTTAAAAAAAAAAAAAAAGCATTTTATCTTTGGGTAAATTTAAAAAAAAGAGGGTTTTCTTGGAAAAAAAATTTTTTTATAGAATAAAAAAAAAAAATTTTATTTTTTTTAAAAAAAAGTATTTTTTTTTTTTAAAAATTTTTTAAAAAGGAAAAAAAAAAAAAATTTTTTTTGTTACCCTTTTCCCCCTTAATGGTAAATTTTTTTCAAACCCGTTTATTAAAAGAGCCAAAGGGTGGGGGGGAAAAAATAGAAAGGTACCAAAAAAAACCTGGGAAAAAATTGTTTAAAAAATGAAGGGAATTTGGGTTTGGGAAATTTTTAAATAAAAACATTAAATTTCCCAAATATTTCTTTTTTTGGGTTTGGGAAAAAAAAAAATACCCTAGGGAAAAAAATTTTTTAAAAAAAATTTTTTTATTTTTGGTTTTTTAAAAAAAATTTTTTTTTTTTCGACCCCTAAAAAGGGTTTTTTCGTAAAAAAAAACTATAGTTAAAAAATAACTCAAAAAATAAATTTTATTGGGAAAAAAAAAATAAAAAAAAGGGGCGAAAAAGGGAAGTTCATTGGAAAAGGGGGGATGGCTTTGGGGGGAAAGCTAAAAAGGGGGAAAAAATGGATGACCCAAATTTAAAATTTAAAATGTGAAAAAAAAATTAAACATTGGAAAAGGGTTTTTTTTTTCCTCCAACGGGAAAGGGAACCGGGAGGGGCCCCTCCACCCACACCGGGGTTTAAGGTTTTATGAAGTTCTTGGGGGAGTAAAAAGGGGGGGGACGGGCCCCTTTTATTTGGGATTTCCCTTTTTTTGTTTTTCCCCCTTTTGGGGGGAAAAAAAAATGTTAAAAATTTATTTCATAATAACTAAAAAAAAAAGGTTTTATACAGAGGGGTTTTATATAAAAAAACGTGACATTTCCCTTGGAATTTAAAGTTTTTGATAGGAAGGGGTTTTTATATTTAATTTTTTTTTATGGACCCAAATTGTTTTAGGATTTTAGGGAAATGGGGGTTTGTTTGCCCTGGCCAGAGTCCTTTAAATTTAAAAAAAACCCCTTTTTCCCCCCTATTTTTGAAGGTTGAATTTGGTTTTCCAGTGGGGCATTTTTTTTAAATTTAAAAAAAATTTTTTAAAAATTTTATAATAAACTTTTAAAAACAAAACAAAAAAATTTTTTTTTGTCTTTTTCGTCTAGTCCTTCCTTTTTTTACCCCCTTTCCCTTTTCCCCCTAGTAAAAAAGTTTTCTTTGTCTAAAGGGGTTATAATTTTGGAAATTTTTGTTTTGTAGAAAATCCTTTTCTTGGGGGAGCAAAAAAAAACTTTGTTTTGAAAAAAATATCATTTTTTTATTTAAAGGGTTTTTTTTAAATTTTTAAAAAAAAAATTTTAAAATTTTTTGTATTAAGGTTAAAATATTAAAATTGGGATTTTTTTTAGTGCAAAAACATTATTTTCCGTTTACAAGGGTTAAAAATTTAATGAAAAAAAAAAAATTTGTTTTGTTTAGTTTGTTTTTTTTTGGGGTTTTTAAAATTGGGGGCAAAAAATTTTAAAAATTTTTAAAAAATTAAAGGGATCCCCTTTTGGGAATTTTTAAATTAAAAAATAACCCTTTTTAAAAATTTTGTGGGAAATTTAGTAAAAGCTTTTAAAATTTTTAAAAAAAAAAAGTTTTTTACAATTTTATTTATGTGAAAACTACTAAATATTATGGGGGCTTTCTTTTTTAAAAAAATTGGCAAAAAGCCCCAAAAACCCAAAAAATTTTGCTGTTTAAAGTCAGTAAAATCCGGGGGGCAAAAGTTGAAGGGTAACATTTTAAAAATTTCCCCCCCAAAATAAACCAAGGAAAAAATTTAAAAAAATAAACCCCGGGAAAATATTTAGAAATTTTAAAGGGGGGAAAAAATAAAACCCCAAAAACTTTAATTTTTTTTCATACTATTTTATTTAAATTTTTCCTATTTCCTATAATAAAAGTTTGTAATTTAAATTTTTGGGCGATTAACGAAAAAATGTTGGGGGTTTTGGGAAAAAAAAATTTTGTTAGATTTTTTTTGTCTTTTTTTTTTTTTAAAAAAATTTTTTTTAATTAAAATAAAAATTTCCCCTTTTTAAAAGACCCACAAAAAAAATTTTTTTATTTTCTTACATTTTTGGGGTTTCCAAGGTGTTGAGAAAAAAGTGATCCTTTCTTAGCGGGGGGGAGAGGATGGGGGAAAAAATCCCCGGGGTTAAAAAAACCCCAAAGTTTATAAAACCCCTTTTTTTTCACCCGGGGAAAGAGGGTTTTTGACCTTTTTTCCCCCCGGGGGCAAAAAGCGTAGAGTTTCCCAAATTTCTTTACTGCTTTTTTTTAAATCAACCATGGTGGGGGGGTTTTTTTTATATTTTTACCAAAAAACCAAAAACCAAAACAAAAAAAATAACAAAAAAAGGTTTATTTTTTTAAAAAGCTTTTTTTTTTTGGTAGGGTTTCTCAAAAAATGTTTTTAAAATTTTTTTTTGCTTTTTTTCCTGCCCGGGGGTTTAAAAACAGAAAATTTTTTGTTTTTTATTTCGGGGAAATAATTTGCCCAGGGGTTTTTTTTCCCTTTGGGTAAAAAAAAAATAAAATTTCTATACAAAAAAAAAATTTTTTTGTCTAATCCAAAAAAAAAAAAACCCCTTAGATTGTTTTCAAAAAAAATTAAATTTTTGGTTAAAAAAAAGAAAAAAAACCTATAAAAAAAAAACTTTTTTTAACATAAAATTTGCAAAAAATTTAAAAAAGGGAAAAAATTTTTTTAAAAACTGGAGGTTTGGGGGGTAATTTGTATAACAAGGTGGAAAAAGGTTTTTCCCGCCCAGGGTTTTTTTCCCGAAGGAGAAATTAAAAGTTGGAAGGGGAAGGGGGGGTAGCTTTGGGGGTTACAGAAAAAAAAAAAATGAGAAAAATAAATGAATGCCAAAAGGGGGGGGTTGGGGAAGGGGGGAGGGGTAAGGTGCTTCCGGGGACAGAGGGATTTAAACCCGGAAGGGGTACTGAAAAAAATTTTTAAAAAAAAGTTTTTAAGGGCATGATTTAATTTTAAAAAAAATCAAAAAATTTTTTGCCCCTTTTTGTTTTTTAAAATATTTTTTCGTGTTTTTGTAAAAACATTAATTTTTATTCTTTTTAAAAAATATGATAAAAATTCCCAAAAAAATTTAAATTTTTGTTTTTCATGTTTTAAATTTAAATTTTTAAAAAATTTTTTGAAATTAGTTTTTTTTGTAAAAAAAAAAAAAAAATATTAAAATTGTAAATTTTTTTTAATTTAAAAAATGTTTATTTTAAAAAATTTAAAAAAAGTTTAATTTAATGGGAAAAAAAAAAACCGGGATTGGGGATTACTTGCTTTTTTTTTAGCAAAAAAGGCCGGGGGAAAAATTTATTTCTTTTTTTTTAGGTTTTTCCTCCGGGAAATTTTAAACGCCCCCGTAAAAGATTTTTTTTATAATTTAAAAAAGAAAAAATTTTTTACGTTTTATAAAAAATTTTGGGGCGATATTTTTTGTCAAAGCTTTTTTCCCCCAATTTTTTTTTGGGGGGGAAACAGTAAAAAAATTAACCCAAAGTATTTTATGTATTTTAAATGTGTTTGGGTGAAAGGGCGGGGAAGGTATGGGGGGTGGGGAAGTTTTGTAAAATTTTTGGTTTTTTTGGTTGGTTTTTTTTGGGGCCCGTGGGCATTTGTTGGGTTAAAAAAAATTGGGGAAAGGGGAAAAATTTTTTTTAAAACCTTTAAAAATTTTTAAAGTGTGGAAAAAAAATGGGTTTCTTTCAATTTAGAAAAAAAATTTTTTTAAAAACAAAAAAAAGTGGTTAATTAAATTTTTTTTTATTTTTTTTTAGGGGGGGGTTTAAAAAAAGGGGAGAAGGGGGGGGGGGGTTTTTGAGTTTTTTTTAATTTTTTTTTGATTAAAAAGGTTTTCCCCGCCCCCACCCCCCCCCCCAAAATTTCCCTTTTTTCCCAGCTTTCTTTGTTTTCAAGGAATTTTTTTGGTTTATAGAGTAAAAGGTAGTTATTATAAACAGATTTAGTAATTTTTAAAAGTTTTAATAAAAATTTTTTTTTTTGTTAACGTGGGTTTTTAAAACTTTGGCTTTAAAAATATATTTTTCCCATAAAGGGAAAAAATGTGTTTGTATGCTTTAGTGGGTTTAAAAAAAAAATTTTGAGAATTTTTTTGATCAAAAAAAAAAATTAAGTTTTTGTTAAAAAGGTTTAAAATGGGAAAAACGGTTTAGGGGTTTTTTTTTTTTTTTTAAAATAAAAATTGTTGGGGATTTTTTTCTACAAAAAAATTTTTTTTTTTGTTTAAATTTTTTTTATTTTTTTTTTAAAAATTTTTTTAAAGATTAATTTTTATAAAAAAACTCCAAAAATTAAATTTCCTAAAACCCCTATTTTGGGGAAACAAAAAATTGTTTTTTATACTGGGAAAATACAAAAACAAAAAAAGTTTAAAAAGGAACAAAAATTTTTAAAAAAAGATTTTTTTGGGAAAAAAATTTTCCCGGGAAAAAAATTTTTGAAGGGGGAAAAAAATTTGTTTTCCCCCTACAAAAATATGCCCATTTAAATTTTTAAAAAATACAACGGAAAAATACCCAAAATTTTTCAAAAAAATTTTTTTTAAAATTTAAAAAATTTGGGAAGGAAAAAAAACTTTAATTTAAAAAATTTTTCCCCTTGAAAAGTTTTTTTTTCAGGGAAAAAAAAAAAAATTTTTAAAGTTGGGGGTTAAAAAATTTTTATGTCCGTGGGAAAAAATCTTGATTTTAAAGAAATAGGTTCCCGAGTGCAAGGGGAAAGTTTGGGGAAAAACAAGGGAAAAAATTTCCCGGGAAATTAAAAATTTTCATATTGAGTTTTTGGTTTTTTTAAGGGTTTAGGGGGAGTTTTAGGGACTGGAGGGTAGATTTTAAAAAATGTTTTTTCTTTGGGGGTATCCCCTTTTTAAAAATACTTGACTTTTTTCGAAATTTGTTTACCCCAAAATTTCAATAGTTTTAAAGGATAACCCTTTTTTGGGTTTTTGGGGCCCCATCAAAAATCCCAAATTTAAAATTTGGGGGGCAATTTTTGTGATTTAGGGGGTACCTTTTTTTTTAAATTTTGTTTTATATTTTTCCCTTTTTTTTTTGTTTTTTTTTAAAAAATTTATATTTTGGTTTCCAAAAAAGAGGGAAAAAAAAAAGTTTTAAAAAAGGGTGGCCGGTGTTCGGGGGCCCCGGGTTTTTGGGCCCCCCCTTGGGCCCCCCTCTCAATGGGCCTTTTGCGTTTTCACCTGACATTTTTATAATTAAAGGCAGCTTAAAAAAAAAATCTTCAGTTTTTTATAGAGGAGGCAAAAGGGGGCCAAAAAGGGGGGGGGGAAAATGGGCCCTTTGCCCAAGGGGGAAAGTTAAAATAGGACCCTGAAAAACGTCCCAAGGGGGGAGGGGAAAATTAAGCTCAGAATTACTGGTCCAAGAGGGAAAAAAAGTTTCAGCTAGAAAATGGACCCCGGCCCCCAAAAAAGGGGGAAAGTTTAAAAAGCCCTTTCTGGGCCTCGCTCAAGGAGAAAAATTAAATCAGAAAATGGGCCCGCTCAAGAGGGAAAAAAATTACCCCGTCAGGGGGTGGGGGCCTCCTTTCCCCCAAGGAAAAATTTTTCAGCTCCCGGGGCATGGGGCTCGCTTTTCCCAAGGGGAGGAAAAAACAAAAATTAAGGGGGAAAGGGGCCCTTTTGAAAAAAAAGGTTAAAAAAAGGATTTTAATGGCTTAAAATTTTTTTTGGGAAAAAAAGGGGAGATGTGGGTTTTTTTTGTTACCCCCAAAACAGGGGTTTTTAACCCGAATAAACCCCCGCGAGGGAAAAAGAACATTTAGGGTTTAGTAAAAAAGGGGAAACGTCGGGGGAGGGGGGGTTTATTGGGCGCTTTTTTTTTTCCCTCATTTTTTTTTTTTTATTTTACGGTTTTGATTATTGAAAAGGGGGGGAAAAGGGAAAAAAAAGGGGGAACCCGGGGGGGTTTTTTTACTTATTTTTTTGGGGCTCTGTTTTTTTTCAATTTTGGTTTTCCCCCGGGTGCAACCCCAGTTGAGCATGGGGGTTTCCCGGGGAAAAAAAAATTAATTTTGAACACCCAAAAAATTAAAAATTTAAAAGTTTCTTCCCAAAAAAAAAAAAACTGTTTTGACTATCACCGTAAATTTTTTTTAAAATTAATTTTTCAAAAGGGGTTTAAAAAACCAAATTTTGAAACTTTTTAAATTTTCCGTTTTTATAAACTGGTTCGTTTTTTAAAAAAAAAAAGTTATTCAGGGAAAAAAAAAAAAAATCTAATATAAAATTTTATTGCAGGGGCCTTTTTTCAAAATCTGGGGAAAAAATTTTTTTTTCCCAATTTTTCCCTTTGGTTTGGGGCTGTTAAATGTACGAAAAAAATTTATATTTAAAAAGTTTAAATTTTTTTAGGGTTAAAGGAATTTTAGGCCTCTAATGCCAAAAAGTTTTTACCCAAATTGGGTTTGTGTTTAGTTTTTGAGTTTTTTTCCCCTGGGCCCCCTTTTCGAAACCCCCGTTTGTTGTTCCAGGGAAAAAAAAGGTTTATAAAGTTTTAAATTTTTTTTTGATTTATTAATTTTAGGGTTTTTTAATTTGTCTTTTTTGCGAAAAAAAACATTCCCAGTTTTAAAAAATTTTTTTTTTATTAAAAGGGGCCCTTTAGTAACATATTTCAAAGGTTTAAAAAACCAAATTTTAAAAAACTTTTATTGATTTTTAAATCTAAAAAAATTTTAAAACCCAGTAATTTTAACCCCCTTTATTAAAAAAAAAACAATTTTAAAAAAGGCTTTTAGGGAAAAATAACAATACTATTTATTTTTTTTGGGATTGTTGGGGGTTGTCGTTTAAAGTTTTCTAAAATCAAAAATTTTTTGAGTTAAAATGGACTAAAGGAAAAAAACAAAAAAGGGTTAAATATTTAATTTTAGCCTAACCTTTTTCTTTTTCTTTTTTTATTGTTTGTGTTAGATTTTAATTTACAAAAAAAAAAATTAGAAAAGGCTTAAATTTAAATTTTTGCCCTTTAGGGGGCACAAATTTTTTAAAAAATTTTTTCATTGGGCCCCAAAACACCAGTGTGGGGGGGGCGGGGATGAAGTTAAATGTCCCTTTTGTTGGGGAAGGGTTTTTTCTTTTATAAAAAAATAAATTTTTCCCTTTTTTTATTTTTAAACATTTTAATTTTTTTGCCCTTATAAAAAATAATTAAAAAAAATTAAAAAAAAATATTTTTATGTTGTTTAACCCCGTTTTTTTCCTTTTAAATTTTTTGGGCCCTTTTTTTTTTCCCTGGCTTTTTTTTTTGTTTAAAAAGGATCCCTTTCATGGGATTAAAAAAAAACCCCACATGGGCTAAGGGGCCCCCTATTTCTGGGGGGGAATGATTTTTCCAAAATTAAAAAAACTTTTTTTAATTTGGGAAGGGGGGTTTTTTTTTTTACCCAAAAGGTTTTTGGAATTTCCCTTTCCCCCTTGGGGGCGTATTTTAAAACAAATTCCAAAAAAAAAAAATTTTTAAAAATAAAAACTTTCCTTTTTTTTTTTTGGGTTTTTTTTTTTTCCCTTGGGGTTTTTGGGAAAAAAAAAAGGAGTGTGTTTTTTTTCGAATTTTGGGGTTTTTTTCATCGTTCCCAACCCCCAGGGGCCCAAAATTCTTTTTACTTTTTAAACGGTTTACGGGGAAAAAATTGTAAAAATTTTTTGGGTTTGTCTTTGCCCTTTAAGGGTTTTTTTAGGGGAAGGGAGGGGGCACTTTTTACTTTTTTAGTGTTTGTTCCCCCCCCAATTTCCCTTTTGGGGGCCCGGGCCCCCCAGATAAAAGGGAAAAAAAAAAGGGAACTACAAAATAGGGGGGCCACCGGAAAAAAAAAAATTTTTTTGAATTTTGGTTTCCTTTATTCTTTTTTATTAAACAGTGGATTTTTTTATTCTTTTTCCCTATTTTTTAATTTTGGTTAAAAATTTTTTGGGGGTTTCAATTTCCAAAACCCCAGTGTTGGTTGGGAAAAGGGGGGTTTTTTTTGCCTTTTTTTCATTTTGCAAATTTTTCAAAAAAATTTTTTGAGTTGTTATTTTTAAACCTTGCTTTTCCCCCATTGGGGTTTTGGCCTGGCCCCCATGGGCCCGCGGTTTTAAGTTCCCTTACCAGGGGGGCTTTCTTTTTGCAAATTCCTTTTTTCCCAGTTGGGGCAGAAAATTTTTTTTTTTTTTTCTGCCATTGTTTTCCTGTTTTTCTGGGGGGGTTCAGCTTCCGGGAACCCTTTTTGTCGATAACCGTTCCCCGTTCGTTTTTTTTTTGTTTTTTTTTAGTTGGGCCAAAAAAGGTAAATGTCTTTATGGTTTTTTTTTTTCGGGGGACTTTTTTTACAGTCTTGGTTTTTTTGGTTTCCCAAAATTTTTTGGTTTTTATGGGGCCCGGGGGGTATTTTCCAAAACCAAAAACTTTTAAAATGGTGAAGCATGCCAGTTTGGACCTTAGTTGAGGGGAAAGGGCCCCGGGAGCTAAGCAAAAATCTTTTGTATTGTCCAAATTTTGGGTGGGGCATCCGGGTTGGTTTTTTCCACCCGGAAAAAAATTTTTAAAACCCAAGGGGGGTTATATAAAACTTTTGGCCGGGGTTTGTGGTGTGATTTTTCCCCCAAAAATTGGGGCTTTCTTTTTAAATTTTAAGGGGGGGCAAGTGCCTTTATGGGTTGGGGAAAGGGGGGGCCCCCAAGAAATTTTAAGGGCTTTATTGGGAAAAATTTTTGGGTTTTCCCCCT
The DNA here is from genome assembly GCA_039000515.1 of Timema cristinae. Taxonomy (NCBI): domain Eukaryota; kingdom Metazoa; phylum Arthropoda; class Insecta; order Phasmatodea; family Timematidae; genus Timema; species Timema cristinae. Next base: position 53,230 of record JBCFYV010000305.1, read on the forward strand.
TCCTTTTTGCTTGCAGTTTGGGGAAAACCCCGGGGTTCGAAAAGGCTGTCCAAAACCTTTATAAAGGGATTATGTAAGTCATAAAGTAAAAAAAAAAATCCCCTGTTTTCTAATTTGGGGGCAAGCATCAGGGGGATGGCAGGGGGCGAGCACCTTTTGTTAAATCGCGGGAAATTTTGTTTTAGGGGGCAGTTTTTCCCTTTCGGGCTGTGATTTCATGAAACCCCGTGTCCTTTATGAAACTTATGTTTTTTTTGTTTTTGTGAGTTCCCGACCCTATGGGTTTGCAAATTCCCCAATTTTTTTTGGGGCCTGTCTTTTCCTAGGGGTTTCATTTTCGTGTTTTTTTTTATTAAAATTAAATAGGGTCCCCCATCCCCTTTACCCAATTTTACTTATAAAGGCCAAAAAAATTTTTATTTTTTTTCACTCTTCTGAAAAAAATGTTTTCCCAGAATAGGGTTTTTTAATTCCGGGGGGAAAATTTTCCCCGGTAATTTCTTGTAAACACTTGTGCTTTTTTTTGAAATTTTTTTCCCGGGTTTTGTTTTGGGCTTTCAAAATAAAACCAAAAATTTTTTTTTTTTACTCCCTTTTATAGCAATCCCTTTTGTTGCAGCACTAAAATTTTTTGCAAAGGGGGGGTAAAAAAAAAATTTTTTGTTGGAAAAAGTTTTTAAAAAAAGGGAAAATTTTTGTTTTTAGGGGTTTAAATTTGTTTTTTGCAAAATTAATTTAAAAAGGGGTTTTTGTAATTTCTAATATTTAAAATGAGTTTTAAAAATTTGGTTTTGGTTTTTATTTTTCCCCTGAAAAAGGGGGGGGTTTTATGTTTTGGGGTTTTTCCCCCGGGGGAAAATTTAAAATTTTCACATGGAGGAATTTTGGGGGCCCAATACAAAAAAAAAATTTGGGTTGAGTGGGGTTTTTTTTTTACTCATTTTCATTTTAAATTAATCCTTGGGGGGAAAGCATTTTTGCTGGGGGGTTATAACGTGTTTTTCACCCGCCCCCCCGTCCCCGGGTTTTTTACTTGTGATATAGGGGAAATTTTTCCTTTGGGGGATTACATGGGGCCCCTTTTTAAACGTAAATTTTTTTGTTTCGAACCCCCCATTTTTTTGGGGGATTTTTAAAATTTTTCTAATTTTTTCCCTTTCCCCTAACCCTAAAAAATAATAAAAAATTAAAATTAAAAATTAAAAATAAAATAAGAAGAAAAAAATTTTTAAAGGCAACCCCAATTTGAAAAAAAAAACCTCAAATTTTTTAAAAAAAAAATGCTTGTAGAAATTAAAAAAAAAACTTTAACCCCCTTTTAATTTGGTTTTTTGAAAGCCTTTTAATTTTTTTTTTATCCAAAATGGGCCCAAAACCCCCTTTTAATGCCCCTCATTTTTTTGGGCTTGCTTTTGGCCCATCCCCATTGTAAAGGCCAAACCCCAAAAAAAAATCATTTTAAATTTAAAAACTTTTTTTCCTTGCCTTTTAAAAATTTGTTTTTGGGGAAATTTTATTTTTTCACACATTAAAAAAATTTAAAAAAACCAAAAAAGGGGGAAAAAATTCCAATCCTTTTCTCCGGGGTTTAAAAAAAAAAAAACGTTTTTCCCGGTTAACCCTAAAATTTTTCCCAGTGTGGAAAAAGGGGGGTAAGCCGGAAATTAAACATTTGAACAAAATTTTTCCCCCACGGGCGCCCCCTAGGAAAATTCCCTTCATTTCCCTTTATATTTGGATTCCCCTTTTGATGGGGATTTTAGCCCATATTCCTGGTCAGAAATTTTAAAAATTTTTGAATTCCCCAAAAAAATTTAGACTGAAAAAAAAACAAAAAAAAATTTTAAAGGACCACTTAAAAAATAAAAAAAAGCTTTTTTTTAAAGGGTATTTGTAGGGGTTTTTAAAAAAATTTTTATGATTTTAAAAACCACAGGGTTGTGGGAAACAATTTCCTTAAAGGGTTTAAAACTTATTTAAAATTTTAAAAAGATAAATTTTATTTTTCTCTAGGGGGGTTTTATTAAAAATTTAAAAAAAAAGTTAAAAATAAATTTTAAAAAAGGGGGTTTTTTGGTTTTTTAAAAATTTTAAACCTTTTTTAAAGTTCCCCTTAAGTTTTCCCCCTTTTCCGAAAAAAGGAAATTGTAAAAAAGGGCCTCCCCAAAAATATTTAAAAACCCCCTCCCCTCCCCTTTTTGGAAATTTGTTTAATTTTTACCCCCAAAGGGTTTTGTTTGTTTAAAAAAGGGGGTTTTTTCGGAAAAAAAGGGAAAAAAAAAATTTTTTTTTTCCCATGTTTTTTTAAAAAATTTTGGGGGCCCTTCCCCGGATTATTTTTTTGGGGGGTTTTTGCCCCGGAAAAAAAACTTAAACCAAAATTGGTTAATTTTTTAAAAAAAACGGGTCAAAAAAAAAGATTTTTAATTCCCAGTTTTGGGCATTTTTTGGTTCGTTTATTGTTTGGGGGCCATTAAAAAAAATTTAATCCCCTTTTTTTTTAAGTAAATTTTGGGTTTGGGGTAAGTTAAAAAAAAGGGTTTTTTGGTAGGTTTTTTATTTTCTAGCAGCTAAAAAAAATTTATCTAGGGTGTGCCTTAGGGTTTAATTTTGGGCTGGGGAAAAAATTTGTGTTAAAAAATTTTTAAGGGGTTAAAAATTTTTTTTCATTCCCCAAAATCAAAAAAGACAAAAAAATTTTGGGGTTAAAAAAATTTTTAATAAAAAATTTTTTAAATAAAAAATGTGAAAAGGGGGTATTTCCCAAAATTGGTTTGGGAAAATTTTACAAAAAAATTTTTTCTCCAAAAAGTTAGAATTTTTTTACCCCCCCTAGTTTTTAGTTAATTTAACAAAAAAATTAAATTTGTTTTTTTAAGGAAAAAAATTAAATTTGGGGAAAAACCCCCAAAATTTGGGGGTTTTTGCACCGTAGCCATTTTAAATGATACAAATTTTTTTTTAGGGTTACTATTTTAGTGTTTTTTTTTTAAAAAAAAAAAACCCAAAAAAACCCCAAAGTGGGGGAAAAAAGGGTGTTTTAAAAGGGGTTTAATATTGTTTTATTATTTTTAAAAGGGGCAAAAAAGGGATATAAAAAAAAATTTTGTTTTAAAAAAAAAAATTTTCAAAAGGGGTATTTTTAAAAAAATTTTGATATTTCCCCCTTTCAAATTTCCCTTTGGGGAGAAAAAGGCAAAGTGTAAAAAAAGTTATTTTGGTTTTAGTGGAAGGGGTGGGTCAAACCCCCAATTATATTTTTTAAAAAAAATTTTTCAAAAAAGGTTTAGGGGCATTATTCTTTTTAAAAAAAAAGTCTTGGTGGGAAGGGTTTTCCCCGGGGGCCCCCCCCTTTCCCCCCCCCCCCCCAAAATATTATTTCCCCCGGGTTTAAAAAAAAAAAAACCTCAGACCCCAAAAAAAAAACTTCAATTTTTTTCCCCTCTAAAATTTTTTGGGTTGAAAATTTTTTTTTTGGGGGGTTAAAAATGAATTTGGTATTTTTTTTATTTTTTAAAAGGGAAAAGGGATAAAAGGGAAAAAGAACGCTTTTATGCCGTTTTTTAATTCCCCTTTTCTTTTTTATATGATAAAGGGTTAAAAACCATTTTGGTTTTTACCAAAATCTGCTAAAATTTAAAATTTTTTTAAAATTTGGGTTTAGTTTTAATTTTTAAAAAAATTTAAAAACATTAGTTTTCAAAAAAATTAAAAAAAGGGTTTTAAAGATTAAAAATTTTCCTTTTGGGTAAAGGGGCGGGGGGAAAGGGTCCATTTTTGGTTTAAGGGGAAACCGAAGGGGGCCCGGTTTTTTGGGGGGGGGCGTTTTTTGGGGTTTCAAATTCCCCCGAGGGGGGGGGAGTTAAAGGGGAAATTTAAAATTTTTTTAAAATTTTTAAAAAAAAAGGTTTGAAAAAATTTGAAAGTCTTAAAAAAAAAACAAGAAAAAAAAATGTAACCCCCCTCGGGGTGGGGAAAAAAATCAGCAAAACCCCGTTTTGTTTTTTTGTTTTAAACTTTGATTTCCAAAGGGGGTGGGAAGGGCAAGGGTTTGGAATTCCCCAGTCCGGGGTGGGGGGAGGGTGATTTTTCCCAAAAAAAAAGTTTTTTTAAAATCTTTCCACAAAAAAAAGGGAGGGTTTTTAATTCCCTCTAAAAAATTTAACCCTTTTTTAATTCCAACCCCTTTTTGGGGTAGTTTAGTAAATAAAGGGATAAAAAGAAAAAAGGGGGTTAGGAAAGGGGCGGGGGTTAAAAAAAAAAATAAATTTAAAAATGGGTTTTTTGACAAATTTTGGGCCCCTTAAAATTTAAAAAAAAAAAATGGTTTTTAATTTTAAAAACTATTTTTTTTTTTAAATTTTGGGAAAAAAATTTTTATAATTTTAATTTTTTTGATTAAAAAAAAAATTAAAAAAATTTTTTTAAGATTATTTTTTAAAAGTTATTATTGTTTTTACAAACTTACCGGGAAAAATTTGTTTTGTTGCTTTAACCCGGGGCTTTTTTTTTTTTCTTCCCCCTTTTGCTTTTTTGGGATTTTTTATTTTTTTAAATTTTTTTTCCGAGGTTTTTAAATTTCCCCAATTTTTTTTGGCCCTCTAAAACAAATTTTGGGAAAAAAAAACCGGGGGCTAAACTAAAATCCCCTACCCAAAAAAAAACAAATTTTCACCCAAAAATTTTAAAATTTTTAAATTTTTTAAAATAACATATTTCAAAAACCCCTAAAATCCAAAAAAACCCCTTAAATTTTTGGTTTTTTTACAAAAAAAGTTTGTGGGGAAAAAAAAATTGGGGGCCCGTTTTTATTTTTAGGGTAAATTTGGTTTTTGTTAAATTTTTATAGCTAAAAAAATTATTAAAAAAAGGTTTGAAAAAATTTAAATTTGTAACCAAAAATTTTAATTTATTTTTTTACTACCCAAAAAGTTTTAATTTTTGGGTTATTTTCCGGGTTAGGGACCTTTTGGGGCAAATTTTTATTTTCTTTTAAAGGGGCATTTATCTCGACCCCCAAAAAACAGGGGGGAAATGTGGTATTGGGAGGGGTATCTGTAAAAAATTTCAAAATTTTTTCCAAAAAAAAAAAAAACCCCCTTTACCTTAAAAGTTTCTTGTCCCCCGTCGAAAAAGGGGGTTGGAAAACCCGGGGAATGGAAAAAACCCCTTTGGAAAGGGGTTTGGGGAAAAAAAGTAAAAAAAGAGGTGGAAGGTTTTCCAAAAAAAGTTTTTCTGTGACTGACCCAGGAAAGTTTTAACCCCTCCCGGGTTTTATTTGAAACCCGGGGCTGCAATTTCGCCTGAGGGCCCGTCTGGGGCGAAATTTTTTAAAATTGGGGGTTTAATCAAAAAAAAAAACACCCCCTTTTCCCTAGTTTAACTCTAAAAACCCTTAAAAAATTTTTAAAAAATGTTAATAAAATACAAACCTGGTTTAAATTTTTTTAAAAATTTTGTAAAAAAAAAAAAAAAAAAACAAAAACGGGCCCAAAAACCTTAAAAAAATATTTCCCCCTCAAAACTATTTTGTTTTATTTTTTGAAAAAAAAAAAACTTGGGGGCTGTAAATTTTAAAAAAAAAAAAAAAAAAAAGTTTTATTTTGGCCAAAAATTTTAATTTTTTTCATTTTTCTTTAACCCAAAATATTAGGGGGGTTTTTTTATTCGGGGAAAAATTTTAGAAAATTTTCGCTCAAAAAATTTTTTTTGTTTTGGTTTTTGGTTTTTGTTTTTAAAAAACCCTTTTTCAATGCAATTAAACTTTTCCAAAAAAAATTAATCAAAAATTTTTAAAAAAAATTTTTTTTTTTAAGATTTTTAAAACAAATTTAAAAAATTTTAAAAATTTTTCAAAATTTTAATTTAGGAAATAAAAATTTTTTTTAAGGGGCCCCCTTTTCCCCTTTAAAAAAAGGCCCCCGGGAGAAGTTTTTTTTTTTAAAGTTTTTCCCTTTTTCTTTGTTTGGGTTGGGAAAAATTTCCCAAAAACCCCAAAAACGGCCCGAGAAAGCCCCCGAGGGGGAAAAAAACGGGGGGAAAACAAAAGGGGCCCTTTCAACCGGGTTGGGGCCGGTTTTGAAAAAGGGGGTTTTTGGTGGGGGATACATGTGTTAAAAGTAAAAAAAAAAACCCCTGGGGTTTTTTGTGTGTGTGTGTTTGTGTTTTTGGTTTGTGTGTGGGGGGGGGTTTCCATAGTAGGGCCTTTTTTGCTTTAAGGGGGCATGGGGGGGGGGTTAGGGTTTTGGTTAAAAGTAAACGAGTTTTTTGGTTTTTTCTAAAAACCAAAAATTAAAAAAAAAAGGTTTTTTAAATTTAAACAAAAAATTGATTAAAAAGACCTTGGGAGGTTTTTTTAAAAAAATTTTTTTTCATTCAATTTTTAAAATTTTAGGGGGAAAATTTAATTTTTTGGGGGGAAATAATTAAAACTTTTTTTTTAAAAATTTTAAAATTTCCCAAAGGGAAAAGTGAAACAATTTTTTTAAGTCTGAAAACAAAAAAATGTACAGGAAAAAAAAATGTTGGGTACCCGGAAAAACTCTTGGGGGGCTCGGGAAAAAACCCCTAAATTTTACTCATGGGAAAACCCCTAAAAAATTGCTCGGAAAAAACCCCTAAAAATTTGGGGCCCCATGAAACCCCCCTAAAAAAGATTTAGGGAAAACCCCTAAAATTGACTAGGAAAAAACCCCCTAACTTGGGGCTTTTGGGAAAAAACCCCTAAAAATTGATTTTGGAAAACCCCCTAAAAAAAAATTGGGGCTTTATTTAAAAAAACCCCTTTAAAAAGGGCTTCCCTGGAATAAAAAAATAAATTGATTATGGGGAAACCCAATTTAATTTATTTAAGGGAAAAAAAAAACCCCTCCATAAAAATTTTCCTAAATCCCAAAAAGGGAAATTTAATGGTTGGGAACCAAAAATTGGGTTGGGAAAATGTTTAGGAAAAGGGTATTAAGTTCATGTTAAAAGGGGTAAATTTAAAAAAAGTTTTCCCCCCACTTAAAAAAAATTTTGTTTTTTTTTGGTAAAAAACAAAAAAAAAAAAAAACTATTTGTCTAGAAATCCTTTTCCCTTTTTTAAAAAAATTTTTTAATTATTTTAAAAAAAATTTAAGGGTTTTCCCACTCGAAAAAAAAAAAACTAGTTTTTTTTTTTAAAAAAAACAGGGGCCCCTTTTGGAAAAAAAATTTATGATGAAAAAATGTTTTTTTTAGTTAAACCTTTTAAAAACTTTACGAAATTTTAAGGGGGGAAAGGGGGGTTTTCTAAAATTGTTTAAAAAAGGGGGATTTAATTTTTAAGGGGGAAAGGGGGGGAAAAAAATTTCCTTTTAAAAATTTCGTTTAAGTAATAAAATGGATGGTTTAAATTGAAAAACCCAAATATTTTGGGCCAAAGCGTGGGGACCCGACCCAATGGTAGGGGGAGATGCTCACCAAGGAACAGCTTCAACAAAGTTTGTTTCAAGGGTGGGGGATTTATATTGAAGTATGGCAATGAGTGTTTCTAAAATTTATCTAAAAGAGTTTATTTAAATATTAAAAAATAAAATTTCTAAAAGGAAAAATAATTGTAATTTTAAGTCAAAACAGAAAAAAAGGGTTTTTATTTAAATTTAAAAAACCCAAAAACCCCCAAAAGGTAAAAAATGTAGTTGTATAAATTTACATTAAAAGTTTGACCGGGGTTTTTTCAGAAATTCCCTACAAATCTTGAGCGCAATTTTTTATTAATTAACAAAAAGGAAACTACAAAAAACCCTTTGTTGGCTGTTGACAGAACTTCTTTATCGCAGGTTTTGGGTGGTCCCTTTCATGTAGAAGGTCAAAAACTGACCCGCACAGGAAGTAATTGGCGGGCCTTTTTAAAATAAAAAAAACCACTCCCTGTTCACAAAAAAAAATAATTATTCAATCTCGAAATTTTAATTCAATTAATATATTTTTAAAAAAATACACAGCTAGGGGATCCTCCCTGTTATATGTTATTGTGTTTTTTAAATTTACTTGTTATTGTATTTTGCGTCAGGGCTGGGTGATTGTTTTTCTCTATCTAAATGAGTACGCTTGTCTGTATATAAGTTTCACACGTGTTTCTATATTTTCATGAGTGTGAGTATAGTTCTACATACTTTTTCCCCCGTTACACCTTATTCACCCTTTGAGGGTTTCCCTTTTTTTTGTTTCGTGTATTCTTGAATTTATCTCCCCCATGGGTGTATTTATATGTCTGAATTGTCATTTTCTCTGTCCACAGCAAATACAGTCCTCAAAAGGCCCCCTCCCAAAGAGGTTAAAATACACAGCTTGATAAACGTGACCCAGGATGGAAAGTAAATAATTGTCTAACGAGAGACCCCCATTTTTCCCCAAAATGGCCAAATCTATGGGCCTTTTTTTTTGGAAGGACAAAATTTTGAGAAGAGTTGTGGGACCTTGTCAATTCTCACTGAAAAATAACCGGGGAGACAAGGACGGAATTGAAAAGGGTAAATAAACCAACGAATTTTAAAAAAAAAGGAGCAGGGATTTAGAAGAACAATATGGAAATCGGCTAGTAAAAAAAGCGAGTAATAAATTTGAGGAGAATTTTTAAACATGACAAAAACGTGAAATCAGAGAAGGGGTTTTCAAAAAGACTATAGGTCAGGAAATTACCAAGAATTTGGAGGAAAAAAAAGCAAAGAGACGGGTTTTCACAAAATTAAAGTCAAAAGAAGGATATTGGAGTGCCTTGATCAACCAAAGGCGAGAATCCCTGAAGGTTTGCAAAAAAAGAGAGAACCCAAACAAAAGTGAAATAAAATAAAGTGCAGGGGAGAATTTTTTGTAACTTATCGTTGTCATAAAATATTGTTTGTCTTGTTTTTTAATAATAACTCCTTTAAACCCCCAAAAGTGGAAAATGTGTGTCAACGAATGTATCTATCACTCTAGGGACAAATCTTTGCTTCGCCCCCGCTTCCCCCGGCCTCTGCAGCAGACATTGGGTTCTCGGAGCCCATTGCTTACTCGTAGTGTTTCTTCCCTGGGAATTTCATCCTGTAAAAATTTTGATTTTTATTTTTTTTCATGAAGAATTAAAAAAAGACCAAAGCGTTTCTAAGACCTTTTATTTTTTGCACCGGTTTATTTTCTTAAAAATTTTATATATATATTATATATTATATATATTTATATATTATATTTTTATAATTTTTTTTAATAAAAAAAATTCGTATTAGTTGATATAAATCCTGAGATGCTTTGCTAATTTCTAGGGGGAAATTTTAAAAATACTTTTAAACAAGGGATTTATTGTGTTAAATGACCCACGTTGTTAAAAAAGTGTTGGGGTGGGCGACCTGGCTCACTCGAGATAGTATTGTGATTTTTTTCCGTTTTTCCCCCCCTCCACCCCCACCCCCAACCGCCCTGTGACTCATACCTGGTGCCAGTCTGGCGGTTGAAAAACAAGCAAGACAATCGAGACACACCTTAATGATGTCGCAACCCCGCTTGAAAGGTTTTTACCGAGCGTCATCGCTCTGTCCAACCCGTGAAAAACCGGGGCCCCGTCTGGCGTATGACAAAAAGTCAACAAGTGAGACATGACCCTTAATGTTTGTCGCAAACCCCTCGCTTGAAATGGGGTTTTACCGATGACGTAAATCGCTCTGTCGCAACCCTATGACTATTGGAGCCAGTCTGGGGTTTGACAAGACAAGCGGGGGCAATCGAGACATGACCTTGAAAGATGTCGCAACCTACTTGAAATGGGTTTTTTCCGATTACGTCATCGCTCTGTTGCAACTCTAAAGACTTTAAAATGGCGCCCCCTCTAGCGTGTTTCAAGACAAGTCAAACAAGTCGGGACAAGTCGAGACACACTTGAAAGAAGTCGCAACCCTCACTTGAAATGGGTTTTAAGATGACGTCACGCTCTGTCGCAACCCCGATGACTCATACCTGGCACCAGTCTGGCGGTTGACAAGAAAGTCCCAAAACAACGGGGGCAAGTCAGAAATGACCTTGAAGTAGTGTTATTGGGAACCTGAATCAATTTGACCTTTGGCTTTGCCCCCTCCTCCTCTCTTCCCCTCCCCCACCCCGCCTCCCCACCCCTGACCTATTTTCCCTCTGATTGGCTGATCCCCCCTCCCCTGCAGCCGTCCAACCACGTAATGTTGGTGAATAATTATTGTTAATTAGGAGTGTCACGGCGGACGTGTTGGTTCTTTGCTTAATTGGTAAATAATTATCGTTAATTAGGGTGGTGTCACGGTGGCCTTGTTGGTTGGTGTTAGGCGTTCTCGCGCCATGGCTGGAAAACCCTTTTTCTATCAAAGGTAGGATGGGGGGGTGTCGGTGTTTTTATTCATGGCTTTCGTGTTGCTGCGACCCTTCTCTATCGAGCTTTTAGTCGTGTAATGCCAACTTTCTCCTTCACTCCGCTGTTGGTTTTCCCCTCCACCCCTCACCCCCTTTACGGCTGCAAAACCAGTTGATTTTGCTTATAGACGAGTTGAGACAAGAATAGCAGGTGTGTGTGGCAACCCTTTCCCGCAGCTTTCACTTCCCCCTCCTGGCACCAAAGGTTGGCGGGCAGACAAATGCGTGTGTAGCCAAAGAATAAAATATTGAGGTCATGGGGTCCCAAAGGTTGCCGGGCAGACGCGTCAGGACAAGAATATATCGTGAACGCGGGTGTGTTTTTTTCAACCCTTTCCCCTCAGCCTTCACTTCCGGAATTCACCCCACAGAGCTGAAATTCTGATAATTGCCACATCCCGAAAATTTAGGGGACACATAATCATTGTCAGCCCCACAGAGCCTGTCATGAAACAAAGGGAGCCCGCTCCCCTCGTCATAAAAATTTCCCCAACGTGCTATTGCCTTTTCCTTGAAGGCCCGGTTACAAACTAAGGGGGAAAAATGCTAAAAAAAAAAATGTGTTTTACAAACCCTGGCTCTACAAGTTTAAAGAGAATAAAAAACGCGTATTAATTAACTTAATTTTTTTTGAAATCGCTGAAAGTATCGGTAAACTGTTGTCATCACCCAGTTTAAAGAGCGCCGTTATAAAGTCAAATTGAATGTTGCACCTGAGGTAGGCAGCATAATTTTTTGTTAAGTGTCGCGGGTTGTCTATCCGCTCATTATGCAAGGATTCAGAAAAAACCCCCCGAGCATTTTGGGGGAGTCCCTGGTTCAATTCCAGGGCATAAGCGAAAATACTGGTTTAGTTTTTTTAAAATAACTGCCCCTGACTGGTATTTTGTACAGTTCATGGGTTCATTTCCCATTCAAAGACAGAACATTTTAATTTGTTGATTTACAAGGGAAATCGATCAAATATTAAAAGCAAACACTACGTTAGCGTGTCTGTATGTAAACTCATGGTCCCGGGTTCATTTCCTGTACAATGGCAGCGTCACATGAACATTTATTAAATTCACGTTTCAGCAAGGTCTGTACACTTTTCATTTATGATGTGTGTTATGGGTTGTAAACAAATCCGTTGGAGTATTACCCAATTTAGAAAACAAAACTTAAAAGTACAAAGAAACGGAAAAGATCACAAGTTATGGCTGTTCCTTTGTTTGGTTTACGCAGCACAGTTTGAAAAATGCCGCAATTGTGACAAACTGTCTACTGACCCGAACAGTGGGAGCTCTCTCCCTCTTGTTTGTTTTCTTCGCTCTCAAGGGCCGTTTATAACCTAGAAGAGGAAAGCAGCCTGAAGTTTTTACAGGCATTATAACGGTCTAAGCTGATAGCCTGGAAAAAAAATGTTCAAATTCCTTCCTCCCCACATAAACGAAAAATGGTTTTAGTCTTTAAAACGCTAATGTTTAATGGTTTTTGGGTTTTGGGTTGGGGGAAAGAAAAAAGGGGGAAAAACCAAAAAAAAAGGGTTTTTAACGGGGGGAAACCAAAACCCCCGGGGGGGGGGCCCCCGGGTTTTTCCCCCAACCCCTTTACAAAAGGGTGTTTTTGGGGCAAAAGGGGTTTTAAAAAAGGGGTTTTTTGGAAAAACAGAAAAATCTTTCCCGGGCCCCAGGATTGAACCCCGGCCCCCCCCGGGGGAAAAAAATTTGAACCTTCCCCCTTTTGGACCCCCGGTCCCCCCAAACCCTTTTTTGTCGCTTTTTTGGTTTTAAGGGGGCAAAAGGTTAAAAACCTTTTAAAAGGGGTTTTTGGGGGGGAAGGGGGGAAAAAAAAGAAAAATTTTGGGGGGTTTTTTTCCCTTTTTCAAAAAGGGGTGGAAGGCCCCCCCGAAAAAAATTTCGGGGGAAAAAAAAAAAAAGGGCAAAATTTTTTTTAAAAATAATTTTTTTAAAAAATTTTTTTCTAATTTGAATTTAAAAAATTTTAAAAAAATTTTAAATGTTTAAATTTATTACGGAAAAAATTTTTAAAAAAATAAATTTTAAAAAAATTTCGCCCCAAATTTTTTTAAAAAGCTTTGAATGCAAAAAAAAAAAAAACCCCCCAGATTTTTGAAAAAAAAAAAAAAAAAAAGTTTGGGGGGAAAAATGAGAAAATTTTTCCCTTTTGGGGCCCTTTACAGTAAACGCAGGGTTTTCCGGGTTTTTTTCCCCGTAAAAAGGGGGAAAAAATTTTTAAACGGGGCCTTTTTTAAAAATTTTTTAAAAAATTTAGGCCCCCATGTAGTGGAAAAAAACCCCCCCCCCCCCCCCCCCCAAAAACGCCCTTTCCTTTTGCAAAAAGGTTTTTTTTTCCCTTTCCCTTTCCCCTTGCCCTTTTTTTCCCCCCCAAAAACCCTTTTTTGGGGAAACCCCCCCTCCCCCCCCCTCAAAAATTTTTTTACAGTGGGGGAAAAAATTTTTGGGTTTTTTCCCCCCCCTTTGCTTTTTAAAAACCGCTTTGGGGGGTTTTTAAAAAACCCCCCCTAAGGTTTTTTTTTTGCAAAAATCTAAATTTTCCCCCTTTACAAAAAATTTACCTCCGTTTAATTTTGAAGGAGATTTTTTTCCCTTTTAAAAAGGCCCAAAATTTTTAGCACCTTTTTCTAAGAAAGAAGGGGCCCCCAGTTTTTTAAAAAAAGGGGTGTATTCAAATTAACAATCCGGAAAAACGGAATTTTTTCAGGGGGAAAGGGTCAATTTAGATGAAAGGGGGGGTTTTTTGGGTTTTTAAAATTTTTAGGGATGAGTTTTCAAGAAAACCCCCCCTCCCCTTTTTTTCGTCAGTAAAAATTAAAAAAGTTTTCCCGGGGGCCCCCGTTTTAAAAAAGGGGGGTTGGGGAAAAAAAAGCATCAAATTTATCCAAAAAAAGGTATTTTAATTTTTTTTTGTTACATGTTTTTTAAAAAAGGGTTTTTTTTTTTTTTTTTTTAAAATTTAATGTTTATTTGTTTTTGGGTTTTTAAATTTTTGGGTTTGTTTTTAAAAGAAAAAAGGGAGGAAAAAAAAAAAAACTATTGTCCCCTTTGGGAAAAAAAGTTTTTTTTAAAAATTTCCCCCCCGCCGTTTTTAAAACTTTTTTCCCCCTTTGTTTAATTTTTTAAAACCCAAAATATCACTTTTAAAATTGAAAAGGGGGTTTTTTTTTTTAATTGTTTGTGTAAATTTTCAAGGGGGGGTTTTTGTCCCTTCTAAAAGTTTTGCAAATTTTTTTAAACCCCTTTTTTAATCCATTTTTGATTCAAAAATTTTTGGGTTTTTAAAGGGTACCCGGGAAAATTTTTAGGGCCGATTCGGTTTTTAAATTTTTTTAAATTGTTGTTTATCAGAGTCATTTAAATTTTTTTTTATTTTTTAGGGGGAAATTTTAAAATTTAAAAAAAAAGAATTTTTTGTCCGGGGGCCTTAAAAAATTCCCAAAATTTTAAAACCCCTTTTACATTAAAAAAAAAATTTCCCTTTAAAATAAAAGTTTAAAATTTAAAAAAAAAAATTGCCCCTTTTTTTTCACTTTTAAATATTTTTTTTTTTTGTTTAAGCCCCCTTTGGTTTGGAAACCCCTTTTTGGGTTTTGGTTTTTTTTTTTTGGGGTTTTTGGGGGGCCCCTATGGGGAAAAAAATTTTTTTTATATCTTTATAAAAAAAACCCTAATGTAACTTTTCATTGGGCCCCCATTTTTTTCCTTGTGGTTTAAAAAAGAAAAAAAATATTTTTTTTTGGGGAAAAATTTTTTCAAATTTTCCCCCCCCTATTTGTAAAAAAAAGGGGTTTTGGGGTTTTTTTAAAAAAAAACTTCTTTTTGTCCCTTTAAAAAAACGGCGTTATTAGGTCTTTTATTTAGCTGTTGGTATGTTACCCAAATTTAAATTTTAAATCATTCGTTAATGAAAAAACGGGTTTTATAAGTTTTTTTTTAAATTTAAGTTCCACCCCCGAAAAGGAAAAACCCAAAATTAATGCTTAGAGGGTTTCCCGGTTTTTGGAGCCCCTGATGGACAAACGAGGGTTTGAACAGGCAGCCGATTTGGGCCCTGATTTGGGGAAATTTTTGAGGTGGGGATAACCTCGGGGCCGGCTATGGTCTTTCTTCGGGCCCCCGACGTTGCCCACCCGGCCCAGCTTTTAAAAGGGGGCAGCTACCTAGGACTGTGTTCCCAAATTTTCCCGAATCCAGGGGGACCCCCGAAACAGGCACGACATGGACCCCTGGACCCCTCTGCCCAACCTTCGGAGGTTTTGGTGGTCACGTTGAAATGAGGGTGCCCTAAAATGCCCGGACGTTGCCCGTGGGCACCCCGTTAAAAGAAAACCAGCTCCCTTTTCCAGGCACAAAGTTCCCCCCCTTCCCCAAAAACCCAGGGGCCCACCCCTAAAAGGGTTTAACGCCCAGGGCCCCTAGGGGGGAAGCGTTTCCCTTCCCCAACTTTCCTCCGCTTCCCCGGGAGGCTCCTGCAGGACATGCAGAACTTTAGGGGCCCCCCAACGCCGGCGCCGGTTTCGGGCCCCTGCGGTTCTCCAGGAAACCTTCGGGGCCCCCCTTTAAAACTATTTCACACCCCAAAACCCTTAAGGGGACGGCCCCGGGCCCCCCTTTGCAAGGTAGCGCAGACGACTTTTTCCGGGAACCACGATTTCAAGATCCTCAACAAACAACAAATGTATTCCAAAAATTAAACCTAGTTCCCCCTCCCCCAATATTAATTAAAAACCCCTTCAGCTGAAGAAAAGTGATTGGGTTTATCGATATAGACGATGTGAGGGAAAAAAAGCTGCTCCCCCCTTTTTATTGACCCTTTTTTTAAATATAATAAGTAAAAAGAAAAACGCCATAAAATTTTATTTTAATCCCCCCATTTTATTTTTAAACAAATATAAAAAATTTATAAAAAATTTTTTTTCAAAACAAAAAAATTTCTCGCCGGTAAAAATTTAAATATATTATTATATCAACATTTTTTTTTGCCTTTCATTAAATTGTTTGTCATTTGTTTAAGAAACTAATTTTTTTTTTTTGGGGGTTTTGTTTTTATACCTTTTGCCCCGTGTGTAAGTTTATTTTTTTTAAAAAGTAAAAAACATTTAAATTTTTAAAAATATTTCAAAAAATTTCCTTTTAAGCGTGATTTTTTTTTTTTTTTTTTGCAAAATTTAAAATTTTTTGTTTTTTTTAAAATTTTAAATTTTTTTTGGACTTTAAAATTTTATGTTTTTTTTTTAGATGTTAGTTTATTTTTAGCCCTTTAAAAAAACTTTTAAATTTTAAAAATAATTTCAAGTCTCATAAGCGGTTTTATTGTGGTTTTTTGTTGTTTTAAAAAGTAAATTTTAATTATAATATTTTTGTGAATTTTTTAAATTTCCCCGTCCCCGTAAAAGTAAATATATTATTAATCAACATTTTTTTTGCGTAATTAAATTGATTTTTCAGTGTTTAAGTATTTTAATTTGTTTTTTTTTTTTAAAGTTTTTATACCATCCCGGTGTATGTTTCATTTTAAAAATTTAAAAAACATTTTAATTTAAAAATCATTTAAAAATCCTTATAACTGTGATTTTTTTTTTTTGAAAATTTAAAATATGCACCCCCTTTTACAAGGAAGTAATGGGGGGGTTTGAAAAATTAATTTCAAGAAGGGAATCAAAACAAAAAAAGGATTTTATTTTAAATAAAAGGCTTTTAAAAATGATGGAAAAACTAATGGAATAAGTTTTTTGGGTTTCAAAAAATTTCGGATGGTCCATACGCCAACCGCTGGTTTCCATCCCCCCTTTTTTATTTGGGGGGGCCCCCAGGTTGTTTTCCGGGGGTTAGTTCACAGGGGTGAAAAAAGTAAATATGCGGGCCCCCCTTTTCTGGGTTTCGGCTAGAGTCCGCTTTGGGCCTCCCCCCACTTTTACGTGCCTTAATGGGGACACACCATCCCAAAGGGGTCAAACCAGGAAAAACCCTTCAATCAAAAATTTCCCCTTTTAAAAATTTTGGGGGGCCCCCTCCCCACCCCCTAGTCGGGGGTCAAAGGAAACCAGGGGGGAAAGATGGCGTTTCCCTAGTACGAGGTGTCTAGGTCAAAGGGCCCTTTATTCCCAATAGCCCTAGTAGCAGAAAGGGGAATTAATATTTACCCCGACCCGGTGCAAGCACAGACCCCAATAAAACAAAAAAAAGATATCGAACAACCCCCTCCCATTGCCCCGGGCCCCCTGGGGTTCCCCCACCCACTTTAAAAGGCCCCTAATTTCCCCCCACGGCTAAGCCAAAGGGCCCAGCCCCAATTTAGCGCTAAAAATTTTAGTAGGGAAGCTTTTTAAACCCCCAAAACTTTCCCATTGAAATGGGGGCTAGCGTTATTGCCAATACCCAAAGGGCCCCCTTTCCCCTAATTGAAAAGGGAAGGCCCCCACTAAAAAGGTCGAGGGAACTATGCCTATAACTAATTGATGTTATTAAAAAAATACAAAAAAAATTGGCCCAAAGAAAAGAAAAAAAGACTTACGTACCTCGTCCAAAAAAAGGGGAAAAGGCCCCACACTAAAAACCCCTCGATTACCCTGCGACCACATAGCCCAAGGGTTTCCCCTTTAGAATCAAAAGGGGTCCCCCTAAAAAGAAAAGGGGAACCCTGCAAACCCCCCCGGGGCCAAGAAGGCCCCCAGCTGGACCCTTTGGAGGGAAGGTTAAATAGACCCCGTAGTATGACGCCCCCTTGGTACAAATCTAGTCCCAGCCACGGTTAGATGACAGGGGTTGGGGGAATTCCCACCCCCGGGCAAAAGTTTATTTAAAAAACCCAGGGACCCGGGAGGGATTTAAAATCGGTCTTAGTTGACCCAGCCTGGTACTTTGAGTCCCACCCAGGGTTTAAAAGGATAAACAGGGGTGGGGATAACCAGCCCCCCCCAAAAACTAGAAAACCCAAAAAGGGACCTGGAGGAGTTGGATTATAGGGGTCAAAAGTAGGGACGCCCCCCCTTTTTCCCTTGGTCCCACCCAAGGGTTTGGGAAGGGTGTGGGGTAGCGGAGAAACCAGCCCTGGCACAGAAAGTCCCATCCGCTGGGAATTGGCGGGGAAAGGCGGAATTTGGGAAAGGGAACCGGGCTGGGGTCCCGGGCAGGGTGGAATTGTAATAATTCCAGCCTTTTAAAGCGGGTTCAGTGGACTGGCTTCGCTCCCGCCTGGTCCCCAAGCGCAAATTTGCACTAAAATCTTCTCCCCGAGAAACTGCAGGGGCCCCGATAGTTGACGGAATGGATTAAAGAGCCCCGTCCCAGGAGTTTTTCCCCCCTTTTTTGGGTGAAGTAGAAATTACGGTGAGCCAGGATAACCCGACGGTAGAGCGTCAAAAAAGATAGACTCTATTCAGTTGTTCCAAAAAAAACAATCAGTTTTCAGAGCGTAAAAAAAAACTCGGAGGCATGCGCGGAATACAAGGGAGGGAGGCAGAGAGCCCAAGAAGAGGGGGAAAGTTCCCCGCCGAATTAAGCAGGGGAAGTAGATGCGTTGTCGCAAGTGAAAGATTCGAAACAGAAAGAATTTAGAATGTTTTAGGTCAGGTGCCCTTGTGCGAGCGGGATTTTTTAAATATTAGCTGGGCCCACAAATTTTTTAGTTTGTAAAAGTTAAATTTTCTTTTCCCGGAAAATTAAATTTCTTTTTATTTTTAAGAGGTTATGGGTTTAAAAATTTACCATTAAAAAACCTTTTAAATTTTAAAATAATTTCAAAGATCCTATAAGCAAAGTTTTTTGGGGAATAAAATTATAAAAACTGTTTGTTGTTTTTAAAAGGGTCTACCCCCAACACCCCTCCTATCCTATAAATAAAAAGTCATAAAGCTTTTTAAGCAAGGCTCAAAACAATTTTGTAACACTCTCAGGTTCAAAAAAATTAGGGGACGTCATTTTTTATCAACAAAAAAAATTGGGCGTTTACGGGGTCTTTGGGTGGCAAAAAAAGCGGGCCCCCTCCTTCAGGTCTTTGATTCTCCCCAAACCCAATTTTTTTTTGACGATCGGAAATTTTGATTAATTTAAAACATTCATAAAAAAGCAGTAATGGGCCCTTTTGCCCAAATAAAATTTTCCAGCTAGAAAATGTTTTGGGTAAATTTTTTTGTTAGTTTTTTTTTTGGGCCCTATCAGAAAAATTGGTTAATTAAAAACATTCACAAAAGCAGCAATTTTTAATTTGGGTCTTTTGCCAAAATACATAAAAAAAGCCCCCCCCATTTTAGAAAAGGGAGAAAAGGGGGTACCCCCAAATAATTCAAGGGAACACTTGAGAGGGGGGGGTTTTGGTGTATTTTACAATGTCTCCACATTTTTTCCCTGTAAACCCCTTTACTTTTCCCAAAAACTCAAGAACAAAAACATAGGTTCGGGTTTTCCCGATAGCACAAGTTATAACTTTTGTTTTTACAAGTTCGTTTAAGAAATTGACACGATTGTTTTTCCTTTTTTCTCGATAAAGGTCAAACGCACTGCTTAAACCTTCTGTCCCAAACAGGTACCTGGTGAGCAGGCATTATGATGACTTTGGGGAAATAAGTTTTGGAGAGCTTGGTTGGGACCCGGGTTTTTAAACGGATAAGTCAATTGGAGTTTGCAGCAAAAAAAAAACCCATTCAAAAAATTTAAAAGTTTTTTTTTTTTAAAAAATTCCCGTGTTTTCCGTTTAAACGCAAGAAGAGTCGTCTTTTTTAAATTAATTTTTTTTAAACCCCACTTTGCCCCTCCAAGTTTATCTACGGGTTTGGTTTGATTTAAAGCGTTTACAACCCAAAAATAATATATTGATTTGGGAAAGGGAAAACGTTCCCAAAAAGGGGGCCCCGGGATGAGTTTTTAGTTGGGGGGGCGTTTTCCCCTAAAATTTTTTGGTAAATTTTTAAAAACCCTCAGTTTTAAGGTTTTTGGGAAATTTTCCCCCGGGGTGTTGGGGGACCGTGGTGACTGGAGACGACGCTTGACGTGGATACGCCAGTAAACCTGAGCAGGTGATTTCTACGCCCGGTTTTAGTTTGGGAGGGAATCTGGTGTGGGTTTTTTCTGAGACTGGGTACCCCTGTGACTCTGGCCCCGGTTTTTCCCCTTTGTCTCAGGGGGGGGGCGGAAACGGGGGCGTCGTGGGGGTTTGCGGCGGCATCGTGTGGTGGGGCGGGGAAAAGGGGCGGGGTGGTGGTCGGGCAACACGTTTCCCAGTCCCTTGGGGAATTTGAAAAAGGAGCACGTCTTCAAATGTATGTCCCCTTTCGATTCTCTTCATGGGTTTAGTACTTCCTTTCGTTCTTATGTGGGGACAGGTCAAAGTCGCAAAAACTCGTTTACCTCGCCCCTCTTTTTTGAAAAATTCCCTTGTTTTTCATTTCACCGAAACTTTGAACATTCCCCCCCCTTTCAAATAGGCAAACCTCATTGAAAGGGACCCAACAAAAATTTAAAATTTAAATTTTCCCTTTTCCCAAAAGCATTTTGGGAATTTCCCTTTCAAAGCACCGAAACCCGTTGGAAAACCTGCCCCGCCGTTAAAATGCTTTTTAAAGTTCACAAGGGTAGGTGTAAACCGGGGGTTTTACTCCGGTGCAGGTAAATACCAGTTTTTTTTATTTAATCCACACACGTTTTTATTGTAGGAGTACCAAAACGACAGGAAAAAATCCCAACAAAACTCCCCGTCAAGATAGGCTTTTTGGCCCTTTCCCGAATTTTGGAATTGCGGTTTTTTGTTTACCCACCAAAGGTACTTTTGATTACGGTTTAGTCACACAATTTTACGGTCTGAAACCGGCGTCGAAATTTTTCCCGCAGCTGTAACTTGTCCATCTTACTGACTTAGAACCAAGGGGGGGCCAAATTTCTTTATACCCCCCCCCTCTTCGACGTAAACCGATATTTTTCTTTTTCCTAAATTGTCTCCCCGCCAACCTGCCCCCACGATGACCTAAATTATATTTTGTTCAATCGTCTTGTCGAGCCGGGGAAAAAAAAACCCGGTTCCCCTGAGGAAATTTAATATTTTGTCTAATTTGTTTTGGGAAGCCCCAACCAACGGGGGCCGGGGTTTGCGACTTTAACCCCGAAATTGGAAAAATAAACCCATGGGGGCCTGCCCATAAAGGATTCCACTTTCCCGTGCGTTGTAAAAAGCCCGATCCCGAAAAAATCAATTTTAGTAGACTTTTTTTTAGGGAAATTGGGGCCCCCTAACCGAGGATTGGGTTTGGCCCCCTGTTTGTGCTTTATGGGGGTAGAGTTGTGACAAAAAACAATGATATTTCTTGCCCCTAAACTTGTCTGCCCCCAACCTGGTGCCAGGAGGGGGGGAAAGGGGTTTTTGAAAAAAATGCTA
Source organism: Timema cristinae (assembly GCA_039000515.1). Lineage (NCBI taxonomy): Eukaryota > Metazoa > Arthropoda > Insecta > Phasmatodea > Timematidae > Timema > Timema cristinae. The sequence continues at coordinate 73,993 of JBCFYV010000305.1, forward strand.
TTTTTGGGTTAAATCGTTTTTAAAAAAAGAATCAATGGTTTGAAAGCGTAGGGGGGGAGGGGGGGGAGGGGGGAGGGGGGGAAGGGGCGGTAGGGGGGAAAAACCAAAGCGGAGGGGAAGGAGAATTTGGGGCATTAACCATTAAAGGGCTCAAATAGAGGGGGTTTGAAAGCAACACGACAGCCATGAAAAAAAAACCCCGCCCAACCATCCTCCCTTTTGGGATGGGAAAAGGTTCCGCATGGCGCGGGAACCCTAACCCCAACCAAAAGGCCCCCCATGACACTCATAATTAACGATAAAAAATTCCCCAAATTTAAAGAAGAACCAACACGTCCGCCCTTTGGCCATCCAATTTAAACGAAAATTTAATTCCCCAACAGGGTAGTGGTTGGAACGGTGGAGGGGGGGGGGATAAAACCAGAATCAGAGGAAAGTAGGTTCAGGGGGGGGGGAAAAAGGGGGGGGGGGTGGGGGGGCGGTGGGGGGGAAGAGAGGAGGAGGGGGAAAGGCCAAAGGTCAAATGTTTCAGGTTCCCAAAAAACCATACTTCAAGGTCATGTCTCGATTTGTCCCGACTTGTTTGATTTGGGCTTTTCAACACCCCCGGGGACGGGTTTGCCGGGGGTATGAGTCATAAAAGGGGCTGCAACCCAGGGTGTCGTACGTTAAAACCCCATTGCAAGGAGGGTTTGCGACAAAATTCAAAGTGTGTTCGACTTGTTTTTTAAAAAACCCCTAGATGGGCCAGGTTGAATCTTCGGGGTTTGCAAACAGAGCGATGTGTCTTTGGTTTAAAACCCTTTGGCAAGCGGGTTTGCGACATCATTAAAGGTCTTTGTCCGACTTGTCCCGACTTGGCTTGATTGCCCTTGGGTAAAACACCCCCAGGCGGGGCCCAGGGGGGGAGTCATAGGGTTGGACTTTTCATTCAGGTTTAATGTCTGATTGCCCCGATTTTTTTTTGGGTAAACACCCCGGGGATGGCCCCAGGGTTGAGTCATCGGGTTGGGGAACGCAGACGGATGACTTTAAATGGGGTTTAAAACCCCATTGCAAGCGAGGGTTGCGAATCTTCGGGGTCATGTCCCCGATTTTCCCCAACTTGTCTTGGTTTGGGTTTTTGTCAACAGGGCCAGATGGTCCCAGGTATGAGTCATCGGGGTTCCCGACAGGGGGCAATGCCCGTATGGGTTTAAAACCCATTGCAAGTGAGGGTTGCGACATTTCAAGGTCGTGTCTGGACTTGTCTTCTAAAACACGCCAGATTTTGGGGAAAGGTAAAAATCATCGGCGGTTTTGTAGGGTGAGGGCAGGGGGGGGGGAAAATAACGGTAAAAATAAAAATTTATCCGAGGGGGGAGGTCCCCCCCAAAATAAAAATAATGAGGTAAAAAATTTTTTTAAACAGTTTGGAGAAAAAAATGATACTATTTTATTTAAAATAATAATAAAAATAAAAATTTAATAATAATAAAAATAATAAAAATTTGATTTAAAGGATAAAAGTAAAACCAAAATTTTTAATTTTATAAAATATATATTAAATATATTTTTTTATTTATTTTATATTTTATGGCCATTATGATATTCAGGGGTTTAAATTTTTTATAAGCACTTTTTTTTACAGGTTTATTAATACTTTAGATAAAAAAATGTTAAAATTGAGTTAACTTTAAATTTAGTCCAGTAATTTTAAACGAAAATCGGGCGTAAATTCAGAAAAATTTTAAGTGGGTGGGTTAAATATTGGTTTAATTTTTTTTTGGTCTTTTTTAAATTTAGTTTAAAGGGGTCCACATAATTTGATTGTATGCAAAAATTTTTAAACCGCGGGGGGAACGTTGCTAAAAATTTGGTGTTTTTTTTTTAAAAAAGGGTTTTTCCCCTTAATCTTTTTTCCCTTTAAACTTTAGGGACTATGAGAATATTAAAAAGGGGGAAAAAAAATTTTGGGGAAAATTTGTGTACACAAAACAGGTGGCATAGTTTTTTTTGTGACAAAAGGATTATTTTTTTTGTAAAATTTAAGTTTATAGGTTTGTTGGTGGAGTTTGTATGAAAGGGATTGTCAATGTTTTTTAAAAAATATTGTAACTATCTGATCAATTTGTGCTATCTATTTTTCAGTGAAAAATAACAGTACTTTTTATTTTCCGAAGATACCCCCAAAAGGGTTTAAAAATTTTCATTTTGGGCCCAATTTGCCCTTTTTAGGCCAAAAATGAATTTTGTGAAATTTAAATTTTTGGGGCCAAAAAGACTTTGGGCCCAAACTGCTCCCGGTTCCCCCCCTTTGAAATCCCATCCATTTTTAAAGTTTTTTTTTGAAAAAAATTTGGGTTGAATAGTTTCAAATTTCCCGTAAATTTTTCCCAATTAGGTGGTTGATTTAGGGGCACTTTTAATAGCTGAAAAAAAGTTTGGGTCAAAGGGAATTAAGGGGAAAGGTCATGGATGTTAAATTTAACTTTTTTGGGGTTGATTTTTTAATTTGCATCTAAATTCCTTAAAAGGGTTCAGCTTGGGGAAAAAGGGCCAATCATACCCCCTTAGAGTTTCCCAAAAAAAAAACCTTTACGGGGGAAAACAGTTGCTTACAAAAATTTTGATTACTTTTTTTGGCTAAAACAAAGTTTAGGGGACCATAATGAAAAGGGGCCCAAAAAACCCTCTCAATTTCATTTTCCCACTAATTTCAGCTTTTTAAAAAAAAATTAATACGATTTAGGGTTTTTAAAAAAGGGAAAAAAAAAAAAATTTTTTCCCTTGTTTCAGCTCCATTTTAAAATTGTTTATAAAAAAAATTTTGGGAAAAGAAATTTTATTTTGAATTTTTTTTTTTTTTTCTTTTATAATACTTTTTTCCCAAGACACTTTTTAGGGGAAAGTTATCTTTAATTAAAGTATTTGGGTGATAAATTAAACCCACAATAAAAAAGAAGATCAAATTATTTTAAAAATGCTCGGAAGTACAAAAGTACGGGAAGAAACTTAACGCAGAAAGCAAAAAAATTTATTTTTTAAAATCGTATATTTTTTGTGATTTATGTGTCTAAAAAAAAGGAAATGTATGAAATGATATCTTTCGGCCGTCACTAGTCAAATTTTTAGGACTTCTTTACTTAAATTGATTAGGATTGCAAAAATATATTTTTTCGTAATAGAATAGGTTTAGGGTTTAAGGCCCATTTTCTAAAAAAAATTTTTATATTTAAAGGGAAAACTTCAGGGTAAACATTAAAAGCTCCCCCTTTCCCCCTAGTAAACATTGTGTAGAAAATTAAAAAACACCCCTTCTCCCCGTTTAACAGCAAAAAAGGGGAAAAGTTTCCCACAATCCCCTTTTTAACACCATTTTGACATTACCCTTTTGTTTTTCCCCACTTTATAATCACTTTAAAAATTTTTGGAACCTCTCCCCTTCCCTTTTGTGTGAATAAAATTTTATAAAACTTTTTAAAGTTTGTTTTTTTAAAAGTTTTCCCCCCCTTCCCTCATATCCTTAAAAAAAGTTAGCTTATAAGTCGTCTAAAAATTTTAATGGAAAGTTTAAAACATCCATTTTGGGCCCTTTATAAGCCCCCCTTTCCGGCTGAAAAAAAGTAAACATTTTGTTTAACAGAATTTTCCATCATTTGGGAAAACCATTTTTTGTGAGGGAAAATTTGATAAATCTTTTGGTTTATGCTTTTATTGAAACCCCGGTTTATTCGAAAAAGGGGACACTTTCCCCCGCCCTTTTTTGAAAAGGTTTGGGGAAAATGGTTGACTTCTCTAATAAAATTTTTTAAAAATTTATTATCCTGAATGTCGTGTGGTAAAGCCAAAAAAGGGGGTCGTCGATTTTTTATCAAAAGGATGCCTTTCCATCAAAAAATTAGTGTCATGTAAGTTACAAAAAATTTTTTTTCCCAATGGGGAAAGGGGCCCCAAAGAAAAATTTTCCCTTAAAAACCGTACATTATTTTGGGGGGTTTTTTAAATTCCCAGGGATAAAAGCTCATTTTTCAACATTTTTGCCCGGAAAAGTCTGCCCTGAAAACCCCCGTTTTTTAAAAGAGGCTTACTGATGTTTAAGTACCCCCTCAGCATATATTTTTTGTTTTCAAGAAGGTACACCGAAAATTTCAGTTTATAGGACCAATAAAAATGTGGAGTTCTTGAAACTTAAAACGAAAAAGTTTTTAAATTTACACCGACATTTTCCCCAAATTCCCGATCATTTCAAAAACCCATGAGCCCCAAAATTTGCTGAAGTTTCCCCCTTGCTACGTTCGTTTGCTTTCGCATTAAAACCCCCAGCTTCCGTGCCCGCCTTGATTGTAACCCGGGCAGCAAAAAATTTGATTTGACTCGTTTGCGATTTTTGCCTAAAAATTTTTAAAAGGGAAAAGGGTTTCCGTTGAAAAAGGGCGGAAGAAAAATTTTAACTTTTATCACAAGCAGTTGTTAGTTTTGTTTCAAACGAGGAGAAGCTGGAGAAAAAGTAAAAAGGGGGGGGTTTTTTTTAACTTGTTAGAAAAAAGGAGCGTTCTCCCCTTTAAAATTTTTTAGCTCCTTTAATCAGTGGTGTCCTCGGTTTTATTTTAAAAAGTAGAAATGGAACACACAAAAAAATTTTTTTTGTTTTCCCCGGGGAATTTTTTTACCCCTTACTTAGCAACACCCAAAAACAAAAGGGATCGGCCCCAAAGCAAGTGGTCTCGAGATTGAAAAAAAAATGGAAAAAATTCTTTACTTTAAAAACTTGGGGCGTCAAAATCAAAAGGACTTAATACAATTTTTGTTCCCCAGCGCTTTTTGCCTTTAGTTTTAAAAACCCTTCCCAAAAACCCGAAAATCCCCCTCAACCACACCTGAAAATGTCTGTTTTACCCCTTCCCCTGCTGTTTTCAAATTAAACCCCTACAGGCAAAGTTAAAAAAAATTCCCAAAATTTTTCTTGAACTAATATTTCCCGAGGCGGGGTCTTTGGGACGATTTAAAGGGGAAAAGGTATTCAAGATAGCCCCCTGGATCCAATAAATTTTGGTTTTGTAACGATCTAGTAAGGCAAGAAAACAAAACTTGCGTCATGGTGACGAGATTTTTCCCCGGGGATTTCAAAATATAACCCTCCCGAAAAAAATTTATTGTGAGCCCGAAAAGATTGGTGCCCCCCAAAAGATCCCACCCCCGTATCCTAAAACCCTTTTCCCCCTACAAAACCTTAAGAAGAAGAAGAAGAAAAAGAAATTGGGAAAAAATGGACGAAAAAAAAAGTGGGGTTTCCCCTTCCGAACTTTAAAGGAACCCCTTTTGCCAACATTACTACTACCCCTTTTTTTTCCTGCAGGGTTTTTTAAAGGGGAATTTTAAATTATAAAATTTTCCCCAAAAAGATTCGACAAAATTTGTTAAAGGCTTCATGCGCGGGGGGTTATACGCTACCCCCAAAGTTTTGATAAAAAATTCCCCGAAACACAGTTAAAATTTGGGGCAAAATTTTTGGAAACTTTGGCCCAAACAAATATAAAAAAGAATGCGAAACCTCGGAAAAAACAACGCGGGTTTTAGTTGTACTTGTCACCCTTTTTTCGAGTGTTTGTTAAGTTGGCCCGAGGGGAGGCCGCTTTCCCCAATACCCGGGGGGTTCGTTGAGGGGGCCTTTTTTTAAAAAATTTTTTTCAAAGTGGGATAAAACTCTAAGTTTAAAAACAAACAAAAGGGGGAAAAGAGTTTTATGGCACTGCTAGTCCGGGAAATTTCTTTAAAAATTTTTCTAAACCATTTATAATCGGGGGTGAAGGTAAGGATCGTGGGGGAACCCATTAAATGAAAACCTTTAAAGGGGGCAAAGTGGGATACCCTTTTCCATTAAAAAACCGTCTCAAACTTTTTTTTTGGGGCCTCAAAGGGTGAAAAACATTCCCGTATCAAGGAAAGACGCTGGGAGGCCCTTTAAGAAACCCCAAATTTTCTTTAAGTCAAAAATAAACTGTACGGAAGCTGTGCCCAAAGTCGAAAAAGTTAAAACCCCAAAAATCAAAGGGCGGTGACAGGTTTGTATTAAAACAAATCCCAAAAATTTATTTGAAAAGGGCTAATTTTGGCATTGGAACCCAAGAAAATTTTAAAGTAAGCAGGTCTGTTGCCGACAAAATGTTTTTTACAGGTGACCCATTTGATGGCGAAGTGTTTTGGGGGGGGGGTTTTACCCCAAACTTTAATTGAAACGCTAAGTCTTTTCAAAACTTTTTTAAAGTTGATAAAATATACGTTTTTCAAGGGTTTAAAGGGGGCCAGGAAAAAAAGTGTAGTGCGTTGGAAAAGGGTTTCCCCCCAAGTTTAAAATTTCCCGCCGTTACGTCAGCGCCCCGTTGAAGGACAGTTTTAAACCCCTTTGCCCAAACCACAGCCCCTTGGGGGTATTCCGAAAAAAATACCTCGCAAAAATTTTGCCCCCCGCAATTTTTCCCCTTTTTTTACATAAGGACAGTGGGAAGTCCCCCCCGGAAAACCCGAAAAACAAATTTAATAATTTAAAACCAGTCTTTCTAACGTCCGGGGTTTACGCTTTAAGTTTAATTAAACTATTGGATTGGGAAATTTGGGGAAGGGTTTAAATTTTGGGAAGTGAGCCCGCATTTGCGTGGAGGGGAGAGTGGAAAAATATTTAGGGGAAAACCCCCCAAATTTACCCCAACCCGATTCGAACCTTGATTGGGGCCTCGGCGGGTTTGAGGCTAAACGACAAGCGCGTTAGCCAATACCCACCCAGGCGGGGGAATCCCGTTTTCGGTGTTCTTTCACCCCCGTTAAACCCAGGGGGCCAAAAATTCAATGGTACAACTTTGGGGGACGCTTAAAGGCGTGGAAAAAAAATTAAAGATCGCATTCCCCCCCTGGAAAAACAACTGTATCATGAATTGAAATTTAAAACCCCAAAAGGGTTAGTGGCGTTTTTTAAGGGGGGTTTTGGGGGTTTTTTTCAAAATTTTCAAACCCCAATGAAAAAAGGGTGGACAAAAGTTTCTTTTTTTACAAAAATTACAAATTTTGGGCTCTATTAGTAACTAAGTTAGAGCTCGGTTTTATCCTTAAAAATTATTGCAAATCCAAAATGGGCACTATAAAGCCCCCAAAAAATTTTTACTGGGGTTTCCCCCCGCCAAATGTACATTACAAGGCTATTGTCGAACCTACCCTGTGAGTTTGGATTGTGGCCAATTTTTTTAAGGGATCATCGGTATCAAAAAACCCCAAAAAACTATTTTTACGGGATTTTTAAAACACTTTTCTTTTTAAAAACCCTTGGGACTAAAAATTTTTTCCCATTAGAAAGGGAAAAATTGAAAAACCCGGAAATTAAAAATTTAAAAACAGGCAATGGGGTTTAACCTTTACCATTCTAGTCTGTAAAAGGGGGTGCGTGAAAAAATTTTTTCAACCCCTTTCTCAAAATTAATGTCAATTTCCCAAAACCCCCCGTTTAACAGGGTGGACAGGGAAATCCCCGATCTTTCCCCTGGCGTTCCCTATAAACGGGGGGATGAAAAATGAAGTTTTTTCAGCCCGGCCCTTTTTTAAGAAGTCATTTCGTTGGGTGGGGAAGCGGGGTAAAAACCCTTGGGGGAAAAAAGGCGTTCATACGAGTATTTAAAAGTTTTTTGACGTCCGGGCCCAATTTATTTTGTTTTCAAAGAGGCTCTACGAAAAAATGTCGGGGAGGCTTGAAACCCAAATTTTGAAACAAAAGGTGGGGGTGGAAGATCGAACGTGTGATCCCGGTTTTTGGCTATAAAAGGGGTCGGGAAGAAGCCCAAAAAGTGAATCTTTTTATCGTTTTTATAAATAAAAAGGTCAATTTAAAAAAAAGTTTTGATTTTTTCAGTTTGGAAAAGTTGTTTCTACACCCCAAACCCTGCAGTATGCCCGTAGTGAAAATCGATCTCTTTTCCCTCTACCCCAAACAAAAAAAAATCTTGGAAAGTGGAAAATATCTTTCCCCCACAAAACCCGGGTTTTTCTTTTTCCACCCTTTATTTCCCCAAAATTTGGGAAATTTTCCTTTTCCGACCAAGGTGAAACTCCCATATAAAACTTTTACAGAAATGGGTCTATCTTTAGGGCGGCTATCATAAAACCCCAGGGTTTGGGGCTTTCAATTTGGGGGTTCGAATTAAATCCCTCCCAAATACTTTGGGGTTTCTTGTTTTTTAAACCAAAAAAACCCCGTCCCCCCACCCCAAACAACAGTTTTACCTTTTTTGATCGTATATTTTGAAGTGCTCACTTTAACAGTGAAATTTAAAAAAAAACATTTGGGTTGGGTTTTCTGGGGTTGCAGACGCCCCGGAAACCTTTTAGGTGCTAACACGGACAATTTGGGGGTTTGAGGCTCATCGCCCGTCTCATTTTTCAAAAAAAAGGGAAACGGCCCGAAACTTTGGGGTATTTAAAACCCTTGTTGGTTTGCCAAGAGGGAAAAAAATTTTGAAAGGCACCCAATCCCGATTCAAAGTTTATCCCTTCCCGAGGGGCCCGGGTTTTGTCTAATGGCCGTCACCCGGGAAACCCGCACTTTTTTAAATTCAATCGTTGAACATTTGTTTTAAAAATGTATTATATGCGAGTTTTTCCCCTTTGTAAACCCCCCTTTTTTATGTTGGGACAGCCCCGGCTTTAAACTTTTAGCCCCCCCAAAAATATTCAAACACCGCGGGTTTGGGAAATTTTAAAAACATTCACTATTCCTTCGGGGTGCAAAAGAAATCACTGGGAAAAAAAATTCACCCGACAAAAGCATCGTGGGTTTTTTTTCAAAAAGCTGGGAAATTTAAATATAGACGCCCCCAACAACCCTTTTTAATTCCAAAACCATGGGGATTGTACCCTTTTCGTGTACGGGGACGAAAGGGCAAGGAAGTCGAAACGCTAAAAGCCCCATTTTTTAAACGGGGAACTATTTTTCTGTCCTACCAAAACACGTTTTCTGGGGAAAGGGTTTTCCCTTCATGAACGAAGTTAAAAACCCTCAAAAAGGGGAAAACCCAAAACCCCAAGGGATTATATCATGGGTTTCGCTTCCCCACACCTAATCTGTCCGTCACTTTACTCGCATTGGAATTTTTTCGAGGCTGGTCTCTGCGCATCGAAAAAGGGGGCTTCCCCCGAGCTCTCGCTGAAAAACCCTCAACTGTATCGTGTTCGGGGAGTGTGCCCAAATTAAACCTCATCAAACAAGACACAAAAAGCCGTGGGGCCCATTAGGGAGTTAATATAAACGGCTTCCCCCCCTTACACTAAACATTTAAAAATTTTTTTGGGCGTTTATTGGGGGATTTCTAGAACTTCATCGTGACAGCAAAAAAGTTTTTTCATCAAAAAGGAAATGAAGTGTTTTATCTTATGTGGCAAATTTTTTTTCAACATTTGGGTTAAAAACCCCCTAAAATATCGAGGAACTTTCAATTTCTTGCTTTAAAAAAAGTAAGCTGATTTTGTTTAACAACGGGACGGCATTCCTGGGTTGCGGTGATTTAAGGGATTACAGGCCCCGCCCGGGATCCCCCTCAATCCCCCGTGCACTACCCGTTCAAAAAACCGTTTTAAAGGAAAGAGGGCGAAAATAAAATGGTTTTTAGGGCAAAAACACGCCCCCTTTTACTTTTTCGTAGATTGTAAAGTTTAGGTTTTTTTGTCTTTGAAAAACTTAGATTGGGCCCCCACCCCTGTGTTTGGGGAAAAAAGTTTCCCATATGGGGTTTTGTTAGCCTCCATCGTTTGGGGACTTCGAGAAAAAGGACTAATTTAAGATGGGGGGACCCCCAACAAAAAAGGGCGTGCGCTGAAAAACAAACCGTAGTTTAAATTTTTTACTGTTTAAAGCGTTTTTTTTTTTCCCGCCCGATCAACTTTCCCCCAAAAATACCCCGATCTTTCCCCCCCTTTTTATCAAAAACGGATTAACCCCCAAGCCCGGGAAAATTGGTCACCCCTTTTATCGACAAGAAAGGCGTGGGAAAAATTTGACGTTATGATTTTTTCCCCTTTTATAAAGTCAATCTGGCATTTATAGCATAAAATTCCCGCATATCTAATTAAAAAGTACAAATTCAAAGCATAGCCTTTGAATTTTGTGGGGTTATGGGTTTTTGTACCCCTTTTCTTCGCCCCCCCCAGAAAAAACCAACAAAAATTGGCCCACCCTCTTTTCATCCCCCAATCATTAAAGGGAACGAAAGTTAAGGTGCTGAGATATTTTAAACATTTTTTAAGACGCTTTTTGGGCTGCCGGCCCCCCAAGAGGTGAAGCCCAATCAGCGGTGCCTATTAAAAAAGGGTTCTAAAAGGGTTTCCAGCCAAAACCCGGGCAGTCTTCCCGGGGTCAAAAAATAAAAAAGGGCAAGGTTTTACCCCCGGCCCAAAACAACACCCGGTTTAAGCCATCACCATCACTAGATTTTTCAAATTTTGTTTCCACGGGACAAAATCCCACGCCCAAAAGCGTATTTCGGCTTGAGGCTAAGAAATACTTTCGGCTATGTTTGGTTTGAAAAAATTTTGAAGGGGAAATTTTTGGGGGTGTTTTTAACCGTACAGATTGGCGAGGGAAAAGGGAAATTCAGGGGTCTAATTTTCTTTTTTTTTAGCAAAAACCCCAGCCTCCCCCAGAAGATTAGTTGGGTAAATTAAGATTTTTTTCTGAGAAGCATGTGTGGTGACCAATGGTCTAAGCGGGAAAAAAGACGCTGGACTCAAGGGTCACCCCAATTTTAGCCCCCAGTTTTGGGGAAATCTTGTGATGTAGGGGACCCCAACGAAGTCACCCTCAAGCAGGATATGTGGTGAACCCCCCATCGCCACGGGTATTGCAACGTTTGATCAAACCCCCCCAAAATCGTCTGGATGTAATGCCCACCCAAAATTTAAAGAATATGGATGTGATCGATTTTAACAGCCCACTGTGGAAAAAAGACATCAAAAAATGGATCTTATCAATGTAACTTTCAAAACACGTTTAAGTTACGGGGTTTTGGGCTATTAGTTTCTGGATTGGTGAAAATTAAAAAAAATTTTACCAAAAACTCTCGAGACATGTTTGGAAAAAAACCTATGAAAAAATAATATTCGCCAAACCCATAAACTTTTATAAAATAAAAAATTTTATAAGTTTTTAAAACATTAAATTTTTAAGATGTTGTCGGGGCATTTAATGTTTTAATAAAATTTTGTTTTGGTTTTAAAACCTTTTTTGGTTTTAAAAAAAAAATGTTTTGTAAAATCGTTTTTATTTTTACGAAAAATTTTGTCCCCTTTTGGTAAAGGGCCCCGTATGGGGTTCGACCTGTTGAACCCCCAAATTTGGGACCAGGTTTTTGTACGGGTTTTAATGGGGCCTCCCGGGCACCCCCTTTTTTTCCCGTCTTTAAATTTGTCTTGTGAGCAGTTTAAGATGGCACTGGATAAATTTTTTTGAAGGGGGGGAAAAAATTACCACCTAGAAGGGAGGAGGAAGCGGGGCAGGGGGGCTTACGTGAATTTAGCAACCCCAAACGAGATTATTCCCCTTTCCCACCCCATCTACTCCCCTTTTTAAAAATAAGCATTTAAAATTTTTACCCCACCCCCCACATGTTAAAACCTTTTAAACCCTTTGAGCAAAAACCCTTTTTTATGTAATATCTGTATACATGGGAAATCTCCCTTTCAAAAAAAAACCATGTCGGCCCCTTGATACACATTACCCAAAAACCCATATAGGTATTAGGGCTGCCCATTACCAGGGAAAACCCAAATAGATTTTTCGAGCTTTACCACTCTCATGTTTGACATTAGAGATCTATCCCCTCCCCTTTTTAAAAAACCATGTAGACAAATTTGGGGAATCCAACCCCCTCCCCATTTTTAAAAATGTTGACATTTTAAAATTTCCCTTTCCCCTGTAACATTTGTAGAAAATTTTTAAAATACCCTCCACATTTTTACTTTTGAAAACCCCCCCTTCCCCCCAAAATTTAAAACCATGTAGACATTAGAAATCCAACCCCCCCATGTAACACCTTTAAAAACTTTTGAGCTCCAAATTAGTGTGATTTCTTCTCTTGGGCCGGTTTTCGGCCTTTTGCGAGAAAGGTTTTCCCCCAGGGGGGCCCCGGGATTAGGGTATAAAGTAGCCTTTTTTTTTTTAAAGTTTGGATAAATAAATAAATAGAAAGATTAGAAAAATTTTTATGGAAGAATAATATGAAAAAAAGTTACAAAACTTTAGTTTTTTAAAATTTGGGTTTGTTAGTTTTTTCCCTCCCTTTTTAGGCCCCGTCCCCCCCCTTTTAACCCCACCAGAGGCCCCGGCACTTTCCTCTCCCCCTCCCGAGATCACCTCACTTGTGCTCCTCCTTCTGGGGGACCACCTCGATTGTTTCCCCCTCCCCTTTTTTAGGCCCCCTCGGTTTCTCTCTTTTTCCCCCCTGAGGCCAAAGGGCAAAATCGGTCTCTCCCCCTTCCTGAGGGCCACCTCGGTTGTCTCCCCCTCCCTTTTTGAGGGGGGCCCCGCTCGTCTCTCTTCCCTCCTTTGGAACCGTCCCCGTCTTCCTCCTCTCCTGAGGGCCCCGGGACTCGTTTTCCTTTTCCCCTCCGAGGCCCCGTTTACCGTTTTTCCTCCTCTCTTAAAATTTACTTCCCATTGGGCTCTTTCCCCCCCTCCTTTAGGGCCCCCACTTGTCTCTCCCCCCCTTGAGGCCCCCCTCCGTCTCTTTCTTCCCCTTTTAGGGGCCCCTCACTTTTTCTCTCCTCCCCCCCTGAGGCCACCCCGTGGGTTTTCCTCCCCCCCCCGTGGCCCCTCAGGGGGTTTTCCTCCCCCCCTGGGAAACCACCTCCCCCTTGTCTCTCCCCCCCCTTCCAAGGGTCACCTCGCTTGTTTCTTTCCCTCCTCAAGGGGCCCAAAACCCCAATCGTCTCTCCCCCCTCCGAGGCCACCCCGCTTGTTCCCCCCCTCCGGAAAACCACCCCGTTTTTTTCCTCCCCTCTTAGGCCACCTCGTTGTTTTCCCCCCCTCCTGGGCTTCCCCCTCCCCCAGCCTTCCCCTTTCCCCCCATTTTTTGAATGGTAGGTTGTAAACAGGGCCGTCTTTAAATCAGGCCGCGTTTCTTCTGTTTTTTTCCTTTTTAATTGTGATAAATTTAAAAGGGTTTTAGTTTTTTTTATAAGTTATTGTGTTTTTGTTTGGGCCCTCTTTATTGGGGAAAAAATTTTGGAAATACTAAGAATAAAACACAGATTAATCAACCCTGAATAATTTACTGACTGTGATTTATTGGTACCTGACAGTTTCACCTTTTAGAGGGAATTTTTTGAACCAAACATTTCAAAACGCCAAGGGGGCAACCAGTGACCCTCAGATAAAGGTGCTACCCTAATAGGAAAAACATTTTTTTTTTAAAAAAATTTTAGTTTTAATGACGTTTTAAAAAATTTGTTTTTTCCCCAATTACCCGTTTTTACCCCGCGATAAACCCCCTTTGAAAATTTTCAAGTAAGATCTTTATCAAAATATTTAAAAAAAAATTAGTCCCAAAAAACACTAAGGTTTTTTTAAAAATTTTTTTTAAATTTTGGTTATTCAAATTATCCATTATTTAAAAATTTTTTATTAATCAATTAAAATTTTTTATTCCAAGTTTTTTTTCACTACATTTTTAATTTTGGAAATTTTTTTAATTTTTGGTTAGTTTTTTAAAATTGTATAATCGAAATTTTATGGAAGAACTATTTATAATTTATTTAAAAAAAAAATATACCCCTTTCATAATAAACACCCTTTAAAAATTCGACTTGGGCACTAAATTTATTTTAAAAATTTATATTTTGATATGTGTAATAAAAAGTCAACATATTTTATATTTTATATTTTTTTGTAAAGTTCAAAGACATTGAAGTTTTTACCAATTTTAAAAAAGGGGCAAAAATTTTTTAATTAAACCCCGATGAAAACTACCATTCTTTAGTCGGGTTTTTTTTGTGTTTTCTTTTGGGTCTCCCCGTGAACCCCTCAGAAGGCGAGGCTTTCTAATACAGTCTTGGCCAGGGTGATAGACAGGGAGGTTTTCAAAGTTTTCAAAGTTGGAAAAAAGAAATTTAGGTATTAAAAAAATTCCCTAAAATTTTAAAAAAAAATATTGCAAAAAGTTTTGGTTTTTTAAAAATTTTGAAATTTTAACCCAAATCTAAAAACGCCCTTCCCTTCCCCTTCCTTAAACCCCCAAAATTTTTTTTTTAAAGCGATATTTTAATAAAACCCCGGGCCCGCCAAAACTTTTTCTTAAAAAACCAATTTTTTTTGTGCCCTATTGACCCTTTTTTACTTTTATTTCTGGGGTGGGTAAAGGGTGGTAGAGGGTCAATGAAACCCTTTTTCCACGTTCCGGGTACAATGCTTTTTAAAAAAGGCCCTGGAAAATATAGATTTAATTTAATAATATTTGGTGTCTTATTATTGTTTTTGAAGGGATCGAAGATTGTTGTGTTGAAAAATTTTCCGGGGGTTTTATCAAATTTTGTATAATTGGGGTTTTTTTAAAGAAGTTTTCAAAATTAAATAATTAAAAAAATATTTGAGATCTCCCATAAACAAGAAAAAATTTACAGGGGGGTAGTCACTTCTCTTGAGAATTTATTTTTTCCCTCCCGCAGTTTTTTAAAAGATGACTTCCCCAAAAAGAAAAGTTTAAAAATTTTGAAAAATGAAAAATATCAAAAAAAAATTTAAAAAAAAAATTTTTTGAGGTTTGTTTGTATGAGGTAATCATTGGGTTTTTAACATATTTTTTTTATTTTTGTATATGTTATGTTTTTATGACCTTTTACTTTTTTTTAAAAAATGCATGTCCTTTGAATTTATGTTTAAATTTCTATCTAAATTTTAAATTTAAAATTTTTCTTTAAAATAGGTTTCTAAAGATTTCTTAAAACATTGTAATAAAAAAAGTAAAAATTAATTTTCTTTTAGATAAAAAAATATGTTATCCCTAAATTTATCGGGTTTTTAATTTGTTTTTTTTAATCCCAAAATAAAACCCTTTAGAATTTTCTCTTTTTTTAAAAAATTAGTTCAAGCTCATTGTCCCTTTTATTTTCAAGTCTTTTAAGACAAATTACCATAATTATTTTTTGTTTTAAACTTTTTCATTTATCTATTTTTGTTATTTTGATTGGGTTTTTTGACTGGTGGTTAGGGGTTTAAAGGGGTCCCGACTTCTGTGTGGGGCGGGGTTTGGTTCCCTCGGTCCCGGGACAGATTTATCTATTTCCCAAAATCTTCCTACCTCTGACAAGCTTTTGTGAAGGGGTGGGAATGCCAGGTTTGCCCCCCCGGGTTTTGGATTCCACTTTAAATGTAGGTCCCTTTTTTCATTCACCCAAACCCCCCTATCCTTAAAAATTAGCGTAATTTCGTATAACCCCAAAAAGGGTAGAAGTAAGGCCCCGGGGGTGCTTAAAAATAATTAAAAATTTGATTGGAAAGTTTAAATTTTTTAAAAAAATCCCAAAAGTATGGGGGCCCCCTTTTTACATTTTGTAGGGGGGCCCCCAAAAGGGGGATTTTGGGCCCGGTTTTTTTTTATTCATGCTATTTATTAAAGATCTTTATTTTATTTTCCAAAGGTAGTTTCCCCGATGGGCCCCGGCCCAGTTGGACCCAATTTCCCATTGGTGAAATTGGTCAGTGACCACGCCCTAGCTCTATGTTGGCTGTATAAAAACCCCCGCCCTCCCACCCCCCCCTCCCAAAACCCCCCCCCCCCCTTATGACCTCTTTTCCCAAGTGCCCAATTACAAAATTTCCCACCTACAACATGGTTTGGGGGTTTTATGATTAATTATTATGATTGTTAAAATTTTAAATTTTTTGTAATTAATTATTGGGTTGGAATTTAGGTTTTTGGAGTTTATTTATTTATTCGGGGAAAACTTTCAGTCCGTGACGATTTTGGGATGAGGGCGCGCACAAAATTTTTGCTTTGGCTGTCCCTTTTGTAGAATGGGGGGATCCCCCCCCCTTTTCCCCCCAATTACTGAGTAGTGACAACCTTTTTCGGATCACCCGGGGCGCCTTTCCCCCCCCCCTGGGTTTTTTCCCCTGATGTTTGCAACCCTTTTCGTTTGGGTTTTTCGGTTTTCTCAACCCCCCTTTTGTGGTAAAGGGTTTTTTCTTTGGGAATCATCCGTGGCGCATTTGGCGTGGGAACAAGAAAGTTGGACAAGAATAGATCTTGACTTGAAACCAAAGAAAGGGCATTGGGCCCCCTTTGGGAAACCCGGGGGTTTTTTTAATGACCAATCATTGCGTGCCCCTGGGGGCCCGCATGGCGGGTTAAAAAAGACGAGTTGAGACAAAGAATGATATTGAGGCAATTGACCTGGCAACCTGGGTTTTTTCCCATGAGTTTTCGAAAACTGGGCCCGTTTGGTGGTAGACAAGACGAGTCAGAACAGAATTTTTTCGTGGGGTTTAATTTTTTATCCCCAAAAGGGGTTTTCCCCGGCACCAGTTTGGGGGGGACACAATACAAGAATAGATGTTATTTGTAATGTGAGCTAGGTCATTGACTCTGGAAAAACCCCCCCCTTGAAAGGGTTATTTTTTCCCCCGGGGAAAGTTGAATAGATCGCAACCCCCGTGGTTTTAAAGGGGTTTTTCCCCAATAGAGGCAATTTAAGCCGCTCTAATTTTGCACAAAACAGGGGGGGCGTTTTTCCTCCCCGTTGGGGCCCCCTATTCCCCCAAACCAAAAAAAAGTTCCCCAAAAAAATTGGGGTTTTTTTGGTTTGTCTGTTTTAAATGGCGGATTTTTGGTATCCCCTCATTTGGCCCGGGGGGTAAGGTTCCAGCGTTTTCGTGGGCGGGGAAATAGAAAAACCCCCCAAAAACACCCGAAATGAGATTTGAAAACCCCCCGTTTTTTCTTTCCCTAAATATATTTAGTGACACGTACAACCCTTTTTGGCCCAAAAGTGTGGGTTATTCACATTAAAAAGGAGATGTACCACATTTACACGAAATGTAAGGAAAAAAAAACCCTTTTGGTTTTACCCCCCTAGAATCGAACCCACCAAGAAAATTTCTAGACTGCCATTGTGAGGGGTTTTAAACAGGGCAGGGAAAGGAAAAAGTGGGGGGGAAAATTAATAAAAACTTTAAAATTTCCCCCTAAAAATTATTATTTTTGGGTGGAAACCCCGCTGTAATGAAGTTTTAAGGGCCCTTTAAGGGTGTCGAAAAATCGAAATTTAAAAATTGGGGGGGTGGTAGAAAATCACCCCAGTTCCCATGGGTGATTATGAACTCCGGCCTTACCCCCCCCTCCCGCCCTCCCCCTTTATCCCCCCCTCCCGACCCCTTTTCCCGGGGTTCCCAACTTGTTGGTTTTTTGTTTTGGGAGTTGTAATTTTTTGTTTTTGGGGATTTTCGCGGGGGGGTTTTAGAAAAAAACCCTAGGGGCACCCTTTACTTTGGGTTTGAACAGGGGGGTTGGGAAGGTGGAAGACGGTTTTTTTGCTACCAAAGTATAAGTGAAAAACAACAGTTTTTATTCCTTAAACCCCTTAAAAAGAAAAAATAATTTAATGTTTTGCAACTTTTAGTTTGTTGAATTAAAATAAAAACTCTTTAAATTTAAATTTTAGGAAAAATTGAAAACGGAGTAACTTGAACTTTAAAGTTCCCCCAAAATATATTATGGGCGAAATTTAAAATATATACATATATACTATTATTTTTATTTATATATTATTAAAATTAAACAATTTAGAAATTTCCTTGAATGAATGAAAGAATTTTTTATATTTATATTTATAATTTTAAATCTTTCATTCATTCATAGGGGAAAACTGAATTTTTTAACTTTAAAATTTTAAAGTTCGCAACTTTATTTTGATGAAATTAAAAATATTGCTTCATTTTTTCTTTAAATAATATTTGGGCTGAGGAAGATATAAAAATTTTCCTGCTTTGTGTGAAGGTAGAGCGACAGGTTTACCTGTATTTTAATAAACCCCCCCCTTCCCCCCCGCTAAATTTTGCCCCTGAAGTTAATCTTAAACGGTATTTGAAAATTTTTGTCTTACTACCCCTCTGAGGCACAAAACCCCCTGGCAATGAAGGAAAGGAAACCCAAAATGAATTTAAAGTTCAAACTATCCTATACAAAAATTGTATTCTTTTAACAAGTATCGTCCCCAGTCCCATTTAACTTTAAATAAATTATCGTTTAAAATAAATAAATTTTATTTTTTTTTAAATTTTTTGTTTTTTTTTGTATTTAAAAATTTAAAAAATCAATTTTTTGGGGTTTGAAATTTTTCCCTTATTTAAACGGAAAACCCCGGGTTTTCCCCCTTTTTATTTTTTTCCCCCAAGAGGTCGTTTTGGGCCATCAAAAATTTTCTGTAAAAACATTGTTGTCCAAAAGTCCAAAAAACTCCCAACCCCTCAAAAACCCCGGCCCAAAGCCATTATTTATTGCTTTTTTCATTGACACCCCCATCGGGAAAATCGAACCTGGGGCTTTGGGGAGCAAAAACCAAAATATGTTTTGGGATTTTAAAAAAAATTAGCGTCTATCCCCCTAGACGGAGCAGAGGAAATAATCAAAGCCCCAGTGAGGGGAGGGTTGTGCGACGGGAAATTTTAACGGTAAAAGTTCCCGGGGTCCCGGAGATTCAAAAAACACTTTCTTTTATTTTTATAGATTCCCGTTTATTAAAATAAAAAAACCGGATAATGGGAAAAGGGAAGAGGGGAAAACCCCGAACCAAAAATCCCGGAACTACAGTACCCTTTTCATGGGAAAATAGAATAAACCCTTTGCCCCATGTTCACCCCATTTATTTCGGCAAAACAAGTGATCTACCCGCAACTTTTTAATTTCCCATAAAATTTCACCCTTTTGTAGTATTATTTTATAAATGTTGGGGAAAAAAAGTTTTTTTTTCTAAAAAAAATTTCTTTGTATAAAAATTGGAATCTACAATAATAAGTTTTATTTCCCCAGAGGGTTTTTTTCTACCGGTTGGGCTTTATACCTTATTTAGTTATTCGTTTGAAATGATTTATTGTACCACCCCTGTATAAAAAATGGGCAGGGGGAAATCATAAAAAAAAACCCTTTTAAGTGCGGTATGGGCTCAAATTACCTTCCCCCTTTAACCCCAACCCAAAATTCGAAAGTACGCACACCCAATTGATTTTTAATTTTTTAATTCTAGACAATTTGAAACTATCTGGTAACTACTCTTTAAAACTAGTACCGCTGCAACTATCAATAGATAGTTTGCCGCTACAGTACGATCTCTCACGCAAATCAGCACTTATTTCACTCTTGCATGACGAGCATAGTACGAGTGTCAGCTAAATACAGCTCATTTCAAGCCCCCACTGTTACTTTTTCCACAACAGATAGCGTGAAAATCTCGAAATAATCAGGGAGAGAGACAGGACAATATATTGCGTATGATAATTATTTTTGTTGAGCCAAAAGTCCCGGGTCCGAATCTCGTGTCAATGACTGAGTAATCATAATAAAAAACTTTCAGTACGAATAATTATATCGCTTTTAACAAGAGAGACAGAAGTTTATTTTTTGTTGTTGTTTCAAGATCCCGGGTTCGAATCCCGTGTCAATGACATAGTATAATTTTCATCGCATTAGCTGAAACACAAAAAGGTTATTTGACTTGGGGCGCATTCAGAGGTCTTTGACACCCGTGACTTCAATGTAACTCATATAGTTATGGCTAACGGAGATATTGGGTTCGAATCTCACTTGGTGATTTTCTACTCTCCCGAAATGCTGGTACATATCACCCCGATGGATTTAGGACGCACTGCTAAAAATGTGTCGAGGTCGGGGTTTGCAAGATACCTTTCAACAATCTTAGTGCAGGGGTTCAAGGTTTGAATCTCGGTCTGTCACGAATACGCCTTGTTGGTGGCTAAGTAATAGCTTTGGCTACCACATTCGATGGGCTCAAGAGTTAGATTGCCAGATAACGGGACAATTCGGAGTTAATGAGTCTGCAATGGGGTCGATACTATTAACAACATGGCCTACGGTAAAAACCAGATGTTGAAATTTGATATTTCCGAGTCCATGAACTTTGGGGTTGACGGTGAATAAAGAGAAAGGAAGTAGAAGAGGGGCATGACGAGCTGCGGAGGAAGTGAAAGGTAGTCCAGTTAGAGTCTGTGGCGGAACCAATGTTCATTCTACGCCACGCTGCAGTCAGATGAGCTTCGTGCTCCACGCTCAATGCCGCGGACCTTAAGCTAACAAAAACTCCAACACCTCAATCTATCCAATAATTAATTAGCAATAATCAATTAACAATCATTAATAATTAATCATCAAGAACTAACATGTCTAGGGTGGTAGGCGAAAGAGGTTGTGGGGGAGTGGTTGTAGGGGGAGATTTTGTAATCATCACTTGGAAAAAGAGGTCAGGAGGAAGGGGAGGGGGAAAACCAACAACCAATCAGAGAGCGAGAGACGTGGTCACGTGACCGTTTCAACCAATAGGAAAGTAGGTCAAACTGGGCCAGGTCATTGGGGTAACTACTTCCATGCTATCTTTATACACGTTTCTCACTTTAGATACCTTGCTATTCCTGCTGGTGCTATATACCACATTGAATAATTTTCATTTATCCCTTTTTACTTTCTTGCTATTTTACAGGTAGAGAAAATAGTTATCGT
>JBCFYV010000306.1:0-86161 GCA_039000515.1 Timema cristinae
TTTATATTATATTATGTTATGCAACCTGTGAAGGTGGACCGTAGTTTACCGCTACTCAAAAGAGTGAGCTGCGTGCGCTGGGACATGTTAAGTGTCCAGCACTTTATAACTCACAATTTTAGGATATTCACTCTACGCGCTCCTCTTTATTTTATTTTATTTTATTTTTCTTTATCTGTAGGTTTTGTTTATTTTTAATGTATTGAATCCCTCTATTTTTAGAGCTTTGATTACAACTTTATCAAAAATTCAACACTTTTGTAAAATCTACAATGTTAAACTTAAACTCAAGTCGTTATACTACTATTTATAATAATATTATATAATAAATTTTATAACGTGGGAAACCATTTATTTAAATTCCGACGTAGTGTTACCGACATGGATCTGAAGCCGATCTCCCCGTCCTTGGCAGTCTAGTCCAACACGGGAGTATCGTGTAAGACCGTGTGGCCACCAAGGTGGGTTAATTATGTTACTGTTGAATATTTCCTTACTAGCTGAACTTAAAACATGCCATCAACCAATCTTTTCTTGAAGGTACCACTATTATATTATATCTCCTCTATTTACCCCAACACTGTTTCGCATGGTTGCAAAATTCTAATAAATGGCGACACTTTTCTGGACAACTACAACAAATATTGGTTAATTTTCTAACCCTCCCCACCCTCCCGACACCCACGTAAGCTTGTATTCTAACCCATAATTAATAAAACTATAGTACTCATTGATTTTATATTGTTGTTGTAAGCCTCTTGTTATAATTAACTAACATTATAGGAAGCGTGGCGGAAAACCAGACAAGAAGTTTAACAATCAAAAACATAGTTTGTTCTATTTAGGTCAAATTTGATGATAAATACATAATAAGAGCAAAGAATTACAAAATAGCGTGAATCTGCTGAAATATGAGAACTAATAAATAATACAATATCTTAAAATAATATAGGAAACATATTGTTATATGTTTGCCGCATGTTTAACAATAATATAAATCGTCATCATGGAATGGGACCCTATGGTTCCCTCGGTTATTAGCATTAAGTGCAAACAATAATACTACATCGCGACTATTAGCGTACTTCACATTTATACAACAAAAGATAAACATTAAACGCGCCTCAAGATCTAAAGCAATTAACATAACGTTGAAGCAAAATGATAGACAGAATAAGACGTTAAGGCTAAGTCTCAACTCTAATATTTAAGTGCCCTGTGCTCTCAATTAAATAGATAACTAATAAACCCATATATACTAAATACGCTAACAAAGGATGGGTGGTAAGCCCGAGACGCCTATCACGCCAAAGCGTGACCAAAAATATATATACGATATTAAACATACATTTTGAATGTATGACAAACCTAATAATACAATTAGGATGAATTGAACCTCAAACCAAGACAGAGAATGCAAGCGCATCCCAAAAAAAATTTAGACAAGATGTCTCCCATTACGTCGAATATGAAATTTAGATAATAAATGAATCGCGGCTCCTAGCCACCGGCCTATCCAAGCTCAGTCGGTGATATAATAAGTGACTATACAGAATCCGCGTTCCACTATATATACAAATATTGTTTCCCCAGAGAGACGGGCCAAGGGAAGGAGGGGGGAAGTCGATGGAACAAAAGAAACTGCAACGAGAACAGTCCAGAACGTCCTAGCGGTGGAAGTGATCACTTTGTCTGCTTGCGTGAAACTTTGGTTGTTTCCGGCCGGTTGTGGATCGATCCCCGAGCAGATAGTCGGTTGAAGGTCCCGCTCAGTCAGTTGTGCCAGTTGGCCAGTGGAGGTCGGAGCTCGGACTTTGGTGTTAGAGTTTGTGTCGTAGAACATCACGGGTGGCGGTGAGTGTTGACCCATTTGATATAACGTCAACTTGTAAATCGTTACACAATTTCAAAAAATATGTTGTAATAAAAAAACGCTTTACGCTCGCGAGCCGCCAAGTCGTTAGAACACATAGGGGAGACACCACCTCTTAAGGTATTCGTGGTGATATGCTTATGTTGATACTTCTGTAATTCAAGTGTAACCGGAACGAGACAAAAGGAATTACCATGATGACTTAAATGTTGGATCACGACTGTGAAGCAAAGTCTTTGTTATGAAGAGCTAGATCATAAAAATTTGGGTATGGTACCAAAAAACATATAGCAATGTAATATATTGTGTTGGTAAAAGACAAAAATTATAACTTATTTAGTGTGAACAAATTTTAATTTACTGACGCAGAAAAAATTATGGCCTTTCTATTTGACGCCAAATAAATTCTAATTCTAATACTACAGTATGATATTCCAAAGGTAAGTTATAAATGATTATTTATGAGCTTCTGTGCATTAGATATGATCATTAAATTAGAACAATAACGTAAGTACTGATCTTAACTCTACGACTTAAGTGTTAAGAGATCCTATCACTATTAATAATTAGTGGTTAGTAAGGTTAAATGAATTAAGATGTATCTGTCCTCCTACGAACTTATTTAAATACCATATAAAATGTCTTAGTAAAACAAATAATGAAGGTGTAATTGTAGTCCTGAATTAGGTGCTAATAAATAGAACGTTCTTACATATATATAAGTCTTCCTTCTTTTTTTTCTTCATAAAAAGAGTCCACAATTCTGCTGTAATCACATCTAAGTATTTAAAGATGAATATCTATCACTTTTGGTAGTTATTATAGGTTAAATTTATATTCGATCTTTTGCTAAGTAGTCAAACTTTAAAATATAATGTCTCCCAGTAGAAATTACGAAGAAAAATAAGATAAAATTGAAATAATATATCGCACCAAAATTGTTTTACTATTCTGAAAACCAAAGCGTCCGTAAAATTTTGATTTCTTCCTAAAAAAAACTGTTGCTATGATAACCAAACAATTAAAATAATCAAAGTTAATCAATGTAGCAGCGTAGGCCTATAGAGGATTGAATATTAGTATTGAAACTTCAGTGGTGTTGTTCATGGAAAATAGAAAAAATGTTACGTCGAAAAATATTGAAAAAGTAGCCACCTAAATATGGTGAATATTATCGATAATTTATAGCTAAAAAATATGATGAAGAACTCCGTTACTACCTAGAGTATGAATAGGCTCCATGTCTTTTGAGCTCTTTGATGAATTGGGAATACGCAAAATTAAAATCATCTTTGTTTGATAAATTGAACCAAAAGTAGTTGAAGTTAGTGCTGCAAATATTACGTATGTCATTAATGGAGGATTTCTTTTGCATCGTGTTGTATGTCGTCAAGATAATAATTTATATCATATTGTTGTGACATATATTAATTATGTACAGTTTAAATTGTGTCCAATTGTTGTATTTGATGGATATAATGAAAACAGAAAAATAATAAATCTTTGTAACAACAACATCAATCATCCAAACTTCGTGTATCAACTGAGGCTCTATTTGATGAAACTATAAATGTTACGACGTGTCAAGTAAAATTCCTTTCCAACACACACAACATAATCTGTTTAATCTCGATGTTGTCAGAAAAGTTGGAAGCTAGTAATTTCATTGTTAAACAAGTTCAAAACGACGCTGACGTATTGATTACTGAAACAGCATTCGAGCAGTCGTATAGAAGAAATATAACAGTGGTTTTTGTTGGAGAATATGTAGTCTTTTAGTGTTTCTTATAGCTCGCACGCCTAAATTGAAAGAAGTTTTCTTTCTTAAAACAGGTAAAGGGAAAGTCAAGAGGAAAATATAGTCTTCATGAAGTTTTGGGCAATATGAAAGAAGTAAAGATCATATTTTATTCTTACACGCAATCACTGGTTGTGAAACAGCATCTGCCATTTTTAACGAGGATTAAGCAAAATCTTAGAATATATTAAAAAAGCATGAGGATTTACATGTTTTGGCGGAAGTTTTTAAGCGAGAAGTATGTTCTATGGAATTAATATTTTCTAATGTACTTAACTTCTTTTAGCGTTATATGGTCCTCCAGTTAACGGAGATTCCATTGATACACATCGACACATATGCTTTGCTAAGTCTTAAATAATTAACAAACCTGTAAAGAAAGCTTTACTTCCACAAACAGCTAGTGCAGTTCAGCAACATCTATATCGAGCTTATTATCAAATGCAAACTTTGTTAGCAATTAAGTTTAAAACTGAAGTCTGGTTATGGCTAATGAAATGTATTTTTTGGAGCCAAAAATAAAATCCAAATCTCCTGCTTCAGATTCCCTTTTGAATATGATTTTCTGCAACTAATCAAAAGTGTGTGGACCAACGTATGGCTGTAGATATTTTTTTATATTATTATTTATTATTGTTTAACGACCCATCGACACATCTAGGTCATTAGGGCCTTGAAATATATTAAAAACATAATAAAATCCCCATAGGGGAAAGAGATAAAACATTCACCATCTGAGACACTCCATAGGAGTGCTCAAATGGGCTCTTGGTATAAATTAAGTGATACACCTGCTAAAAAAACCACAAATGTATCACTCCAATAAAAAGACAAAACAAACATATTAAAATATGTGTGGGTTAAAAAGACAAAACATGTTAAAATGATAATACGTTAAAAAGACAAAACAACATGTTAAATTGTAGTAAAAACCGTTAAAAAGATCTCAATATGAGATAATATCCAAAAGAGCCACTTTATAAAAGTGACTCAAATGGCATTAAAAAGATCTGCCTGGCGTATAAAACGGAGTAAACAAATAACTCCATCCGCGCTATCGCTTAATAAAAAACGTAGGTCACCTTTTAAAATCAAGAGCCAGGCGGATAGGGGCATATTTACGACACTCCACCAAAAGGTGATACACACTCAGAGGAGCATCGCAAAGCTCACACACTGGGGGTGGGTCCCCTCTCAATAAAAACCCATGGGTCAATGATGTGTGTCCGACGCGGAGCCTTGTCACGATGACCTCCTCTCTTCTAGACTTTCGTATAGAAGAGGGCCACCGCGATACACCATCCCTGATGGACCGCAGCTTGTTCTGAGCAGGGGTCGAGACCCACTGCTCGTGCCATGTGCGTAAGACCCCACGCCGAACACAACCCTTGAGGTCTAAAAACATGACACCCAGACTCGCCTCAGGAGGCAGGCGTGCTGCCTCCTTGGCCGCCTGGTCAGCCAGTTCATTTCCTGAAAGACCGGCGTGACCAGGAATCCAGCAAAAGGCAAACCGGGTGTTTAAAGAATCAATTTTTAAAATTTGTTCGTGAATCATCTCCACGAGAGGATTCCACGAGTAGAGAGTGGACAATGCCAACAGAACACTCATGGAATCCGTGCAGATGAGAACAGAACGGTGACACTTACGATATACAAAATATAGAGATTTAAAAATGGCATATAGTTCAGCCGTAAAAACACTGGATTCACCAGGTAGAGCAAATTTAAAATTGGATCCTTCCACAACAAAAGCACATCCCACGGAGTCCCCGCATTTTGAGCCATCCGTATAAATGCGTTTAAACCCTCGAAAGCGGGTTGCGAGGAGCTCATTAAAGGTCCTCTCGTATAAGAACTGTGGGGTGGTCGCTTTAGGGAACTTGGCAAGATCAAAATGGTATTGAGGTAGGCGTATCTTCCAGGGAGAAACTCGACCTGGGGATGTGGGGATAGCCTTTGGCAGGACAATCCCACACGTGTCGAAAACCGATAGCATCCTGATCCCAACCGGCCTTGTACTACGCCATTTGGTTTCATACAAGACACGGTTAGGGGATGAAACACAGGACGATAGGCAACATGCTGCGCCATACAATGAAGTTTCGACACGTAAGATGCCAAAAGATAGGACCGCCGGTAAGAAAGAGGGGGCTCACCGGCGTCGGCACAGATGCTTACGACTGGACTGGTACGAAAGGCACTAGTAGCCAGTCGAATGACAGCATGGTGGACACTAGCTAGCATCTTTAACGCCGAGGGTCTAGCTGAACCATAAACAAAGCTCCCGTAATCTAGTTTAGATCTGACCAGGGCCCTATACAGGCGCATCAAGGTTTCCCTATCAGCACCCCAAGACCGGCCGCTTACCACTTTGAGCAAATTAAATGCCTTGATACACCTCGCTTTCAGGTCTTTGATGTGGGGGATCCACGTTAGTTTAAAATCAAATAAAAGTCCCAGGAACCTAACGCTCTCCGAGACTGGTAAAACAACATGGTTCATTAAAATATTGGGGACCTGCTGTATTCCGCGTAATCTGTGGAAGTGGACTACCGTCGTCTTGGCCGCTGAGAAAGGTAAGCCACTATGCAATGCCCACATCCACAGATTGTTGACAGCTAATTGTGTCTGACGTTCAGCTCTGTGGAGACTCAATGAACTGCAATAAATCACGTAGTCATTCACAAAAAGACATGAACGGACAGGTACGCGCACGTTGTCCACGGCTATTTATCGCGATAGCGAATAACTTACAGCTTAAAATACTACCCTGAGGCACCCCCATTTTCTTGAATAAAATCATCGGATAAGGTGTTGTTTAACCTTACCCGGAAGTGTCTATCTGACATAAAATTAGATATAAAAATAGGGAGGTTCCCCCGGAACCCCCAATTAAACAGGGTTTTTAAAATACCGTACCGCCAGGTGGTGTCGTAAGCCTTCTCCAAATCAAAGAAGACAGCCAAGAGGTTCAGTTTATGGAGGAAAGCGTCACGAGCTGCTGTCTCAAGGCGAACAAAGTGATCCACCGTGGATCGGTTACGGCGAAAGCCACATTGCATATTGGATAGTAGATTGCGGGATTCTAGATACCATATAAATCTTTTATTGATCATTTTCTCTAATATTTTGCATACATAACTAGTTAAGGCTATTGGTCTATAACTAGTTGGCTCTAATTTATCCTTGCCACTTTTATATATTGGGATAACGGTTGCTTGCCTCCACAGTGTTGGGAATTGACGAGATTTCCAAACACAATTGTAGAGGTCTAAGAAGAACGCCCGTCTAGCAAGGGACAGTTGGCGCAACATTTCGTAATGGATATCATACGGGCTAGAAGTTGTATTGCCCGCCTGGGACAGGGCATAAGTAAGTTTCTCTTTAGTAAAGGGGGAGTTATAATCCTCACCCCGACTTTGGCCAAAATTAATAGTAAGGCGCTCGATGCTGCGCTTATGCACCGCGAACTCGTTAGAGTAGAGCTCGGAGTGCTAGAAATAGCGGCGAACATCGAGCCCAATACATTGGCGACCTCCATAGTGGAGGAGACAAGTGAACCGTTAGAAATGAGTACGGGTATATTATAAATGGTATTTTTGCTACTACGTACTTTACGAATGTGATCCCAAACCTTGGTTGTGGAGTGGAAATAGTAAGAGTAGAAATAAACTGTCTCCAAGACTCTCTTATGCTTTCTCGAATAATACGGCGAGCTCTAGCACGTAGAATCCGGAATGACTCTAGATTCTCCGAATTAGGACGTCGATTAAAGATACGCAGGGCTCTTCGACGGTTAGAAATAGCCAGCCGGCACTCCTCGTTCCACCAGGGAACAGGACGGTGGCGCGGGTTTGGCGAGGATTTAGGGATGGATGCCCTCGCCGCCGCTATGACCGTGAAGTGAATTGCCCAGCCTTAACATCGACGTCGGGAGAATGGGGTTCGTCGAATACGGCGAGCTCACGGAATTTATCCCAGTTAGCACGTTTAAGAACTCATTGGGGTAACCGTGCTGTACTGGGAGGATCTTGGATTTTTGAAAGCAGAATTGGAAAGTGATCGCTGCCACATAGGTCCGAGTGAACCTCCCAAAGGAAGTGAGCAGCAATCCCGGGGCTACATAGAGTTAGATCGATGGCAGAGGATACACCATTGCAGGTGGAGAAGTGTGTCTGGGTCCCGGTGTTCATCAACACCAGGTTTCCCGAGACAAGAATATCCTCTACCATCCTCCCACGGGCGTCTGTAAAATTAGACCCCCACACCAGGTTATGCGCGTTAAAGTCCCCCAAGATGATATAGGGGGCGGGAAGTTGTATAAAGAGGGCCTCTAGTGTCCTCTTGGAAACACGTTCACCTGGTGGGAGGTAGATACAACATACGGTTACCTCCATAGGAAGGGAGACTCTGACAGCGATCACTTGGAGATCAGAAACAATATTAATATTCTTATGATATATAGTACTTCGTGCGAATATAGCCACACCTCCGCTAGCCCGATCAAAGAAAGGCTTGTTGGTACGATACACATCGTACCCACGAAGTATCGGGTTGTCAATTGGGCGGAAGTGGGTCTCCTGCAAACACAAGATGGAAGGATGCAGGGAAGAAATTATTAGTTTGATTTCCTCTACACGAGCATAGAAACCCCTACAATTCCATTGTAGTAGCGACATAGGTTATTAGTACGAAATTTAGATATCCTCGCAATCCATTTCACTATCCTTTAAGAATAAAAATTTGTTGAGGCCCTTTTTAGGCCCTCTTGCCTTTCCCAGTCTCTCCTGTACTTCTCGCTTCAGGAGAGGCTTCGGCTTATTTTGGAGAGACTGGGGAGTCGGATTCTTGTTCGAAGGCTTTAAGGCCTTAGACGCTTTTTTTTTATAATGTTTATCGGCGGTCTCTCGCTGGTCCTTCTTCAAGGCACCAGTGGGACTCGCCTTAGCGGCCTCAACTGTTACGCAACTCGTCCCAACGTCTGGAAGCCCAGAGGTGGGTGTGAGAGGCTCAACAACGGCCACCCTTGTTTTAGTACCCCGAGGCGGGCTCGGGGGGATTACCCGAGGTGGGCTCGAGTCGGTTCCCCGAGGTGGGCTCGGGGGGGCTCCCCAAGGTGGGCTTTGGGGGGTTCCTCGAGGTGGGCTCGGAGGAGTTCCTCGAGGCGGTCTCCTCGGTGGTATAGGTGGGGGAGATGACCGTTGTGGTGGTTTGGCCACATTTAAAAGTTTTGGTGCCATAGAAGTTGGCGCGGAATCAACATAGGTGTCTCGAGAAGAGACCAATGGCACTGGTCGCGTTGGCTCCTTAGCAAGATTAACAGCGCAATGGCAGTTGGGGCAGTTTATATTTTGACTGACAATCCGACTATATGAAGTCTGAAATACCGGAGCTTGACTCGATACGTATTCTTTGCGTGC
This sequence comes from Timema cristinae, assembly GCA_039000515.1. Classification (NCBI taxonomy): domain Eukaryota; kingdom Metazoa; phylum Arthropoda; class Insecta; order Phasmatodea; family Timematidae; genus Timema; species Timema cristinae. The sequence goes on from JBCFYV010000306.1 coordinate 9,095, forward strand.
CTGGGCATATGAGATCTTCTTTTCAGAATGTATCTCCAGGACTTTCTTCTCTACCTTCCATTTTGGACAGGCCTGAGAGCAGGCGGAATGCGGACCCTTGCAGTTGACGCAGTATTTAGGAGACTCGCATGGTGTTTCGTGAGCCTCCTGGCCACAATCCGCACAGGTTGGTTTACCACGGCATCGCAGCTTCGTATGCCCAAATTCCTGGCACTGAAAACAGCGCCGAGGGTTAGGGACATACGGCCGGACTCTTAGCACGCGGAAGCCTGCTCGGACCTCCTTTGGAAGGGTAGGAGTCGCAATAGTGAGGATATACGTATCCGTCTTCTTTTCTTGTCCATTCTTTTTTGTAACAATAAGGTACACTTCGGTGACATATTGGGGGGAAAGCTCCTCACAGATCTCCTCAATGCTCACGCAGTCGAGGTCATAGCAAGTGACCACTCCCTTGCAAACATTGAGGAACCCGTGAGGTTCCACCTTCACCGGTATTGAAGCCGTATTACTCGACGGTATTTCAGTAATAGCCATGATGTTAGAGGGACTGGGCGTCAGTTACAGTCTGTATCATAATAGTGCCATCACGCAATTTCCTTATAGAGACGTTTGATTTTGCTTCGACATTTATCGCTCTTTCGAGGATAAATGGGCTGACGCGCTTAAGGTTGCCATTGGCATCATCTCGAGACATCACCAGGAAGCGGGGCTGTGGCCTCACCGTTTCCCGGATTTCCACAGTGACAGGGCTGGACGGCCTTACCCGTTTCCGCCTCTTATCTATATTACGACCCTGCGAGGGGCCGGGCAGTGAGTTGCCAGCAGGGTTTGGCAGTACGGTGCCAGCGGCGACAATGTTGTCGGCCATGCCATTATTGGGGACAACCTACACAATACTCGGATCGTAGACCCAGGGTGACCCAAGTTGGTACTACCACATATGGCCCTGTTAACTGTCCCGACGAGAGGCCCTATGCGACGCTAGACATGACAACCTTCGCATAGAGCATCGCTGAGAGAGAGGTCATCGCAGCAAGTGGGTGTAGGAAAGTGCCCATTTTACGTCCGGGCCCTCATTAACGCAACCGATCTTTTCCCAAAGTAGGGTACCCGGTTATTGTCATTCCTAAGGCCCTTCTACTAAGGTATTGCAACCGGCGCACTTTCATTCAGGAGCTCAAAGCAGTGGTATCCAATAATAAACAGAAAATAGCCGGGTTAGTAGCCAAGGTCGTCAACGGAAAGGCCAAAGGCCTCCGTGCAGGATGAACGGCAGGGGGAAGGGAAGAAAAATGTAAGGATAGATATAGCGAAGGGGGAAGAGTGAAGAAAAGAAAGAGGGGAAAGTGAAGGAAGAAAAAATGATGTGAAAGGAAAGATATATGATAGGTTTGTCCTGCACGAGGTACATCCTGCAAAGAAGCCTCCCCTTTTAGTCGCCTCTTACGACAAGCAGGGGTTACTGCGGGACTATTCTAAACCCCGTCCCGCAGGGTTTTTTTTTATATTATTCAGCCATTTATGGTAATTGTCGTAGTCAATCCTGCATCAATTCTACACTAGATGAAGACTTTTTACATGGACCGGAAGAAGAAATCACGGTAAAGTAATTAAATCAATACAATGACATCCCATGAATTTCTTACCAAAAGATATGTATTCTCAATCTCAGAAGCGAGTTGAAACAGATGTACAGTACTAAGAAGAACAACAAAAACAAAACAAGAAATAAACCAGGAGGAAGAAGAAGGAGCATAATTCATAGAATGTGATGAAATCGTGGATTAGTCCTTTAGGAGAAAATAATGCTAATCTTACTCTACCTCTAAGGTGGTGTGGAAAAGAGTACCAGTAGTAAAGTATTAACATAGGTGTATTGTATTTATAAGCTTTAATACGTGGAAACAGTTGCAAATAGGAAAAATGTGTATCGAAACTTTTTTGTAGGGATTTTTCTAATCCACATATTTTAATAGAGACTCTTTAAGTCATAGAACCATTAGATAGGGTAATATTGATTCAAAACTTATTTTTAGACCTATTATGCGTTACAGAATTTTTCCATACAATTAATTGACGGGTACTATTTTACATTATTTTTAACTATCATATGAAATCACATACCAATATTCAGCTAGTTCGGCATTAATCCTTAAGGGAACCAATAAAGTCACTGGACTATAATAACACCAATGGAAGGAAGCATTTTAAACGTAGTGTAAGCTCATTTGGGTTGAACAATAGTGGAAAACGAATTAGGAATAACCATTCTCTGTAGAACCTATTGGAAATCGATCCCTTAACTCCCTATCTTCGTCAGACCAGTCTAATAAAAGAATGACGCCTTAGTCCATTCGGCCACTGAAACGGGTTGTTCAAGCCATGTATTCTTCAAGTAAAGTGGGACTAGTATAAGAACAATTAAAAAACGAGTGTATATTGCTTGATTCATTTAGCTCTTATCTCAGAAAATAGTTAAAAAGTGTCAAAAAGTCTGAGGATTTATTTAAAGTAATTAACTATGGTAATACATTAAAGATGCTTTGTCGTGAAATTGGTGCAAAAAACACTTGTGAGAAATTAGCTTTATACTTTTAATATCAACAAATTAATGTTAAGACAATTTGTCAGTCTCATCCATTTAAAAAAACTTTAACATTTTCCAACTTTTCGAAAATTACAATATTATTGAACATTTTCTGTTGAAATTAATATCTTTGGTTATGTACAACATTGATACAGAAAAGTGAGTATGCTTTATTTTTATTACAGGAAAATCACAATATATAACATTAAATCTCAAAACTTCAAATGTAAATACAATATATCACTTTCAACAGTAAAAATCTTAATTTAGTTTACAAAAGTCTCCAAACATCGTAAAACAATGTTTTCCATGCCAATTTGAGTTCTGTCTCTAACATCCTCCTTCCGTTGAGGATGGATATTCTCAACTAATCAGTATATCGTGAGGGAACGTTGACTCTTCTGCTAGAACGTATGGTCTTTAAGGGCTATAATTCTTTCTAGAAGGGTTTTTGAAGAAGTTAATTTCTTCTCCCCAAACTAAATCTTTAGTGATCCACATTTATCATCAGGAATCTCTAGTGGGGAGTATCGTTGTATAGGTCTCAGAATTACACCTTTAGTAGTCAAGACTCTTGCGAGCCTTGTTATGCTAGCAGATTCAGGAAAAAATCCACAATTTTTCCCTGGGGCCATTCCATCCTATTGGAACTTCTGATCCAACTAAGACTATATCACCAATCGTGAACAAAGTAGTGGACTTGTTGTTTCGTTTACTATATGTCAAAAGTCCCAGATACTCTTGCTGAAATCTCTACTTCAATTCATTTCTTATATTTAGCAGACGATGGTTTCTTCGGTTCAGACTATTATCATCCAAAGAATCACATTCTGGAACTCCAATTTCCTATATTTATTGTATAAAACAAACCAGGGTGTGAGGACTTAAATAGTCACAATATTCTGCCAGATATGTCAGTGCTCTAAAGTTAATGGTAGCTTTATACTACAAAGAAGAGTAAGCATTTCTTGGAAAATTAGGCAAACTTTGCCTAAATATCTTTTCAAAAGTTGTTTTATTAGTCTTATTAAACTTTTGCAGAACCATCCCCACCATAGAGCACTAGGGGGGTTAAATTTCCAAGTGATACGTTCAACCGAGCAATGTTTAGAAATCTTTTCCCAATCAAGTGTTTGAAAAGCGTTATTAGCACTGGTGAAGTTGGTGCCATTGTCAGAATAAATAACAGAAGGACGCCCTCTTCGAGCTACAAAACACTAGAAAACTTGAAGGAAAGCTTCGGTGGAGAGAGAAGTAATCAAATCCAGATGTATTGCTTGGTAGACAGCACAAGTGAAAACTACAATCCATGCTTTACACTCATCTCTCAGAAACAGTAGAACCGCCAAGTCAATCCCTATTACTTCAAACACAGATGAACTTCATATACGGTTGTGAGGTAAAGGAGTTAGAGCCACTTCCGCATGTTTTCCATTAAGCCTACGGCATCTGACACGATGACTTATAACTTTTCTCACAGTTCTCTTCCCACCAATAATCCAAAAAACGTTTTCTTAGGTGATTATGAATAAGTTGCACTCCGATGTGACTTTGTTTCACATGTTCTTCCATGATGAGAAGGGAAACTACAACATGGTGCGCTGGTAGAATCATAGGAGATCTTATTATCTTCAAATCTTCTCTAAGGAATAATCTTGTTTTAAATCTTAGGACACCGTCTTCCACAAAAGGATTTAGTGAGGATAGTCGTTTATCAAATGGCAAATGGAAACTTTCCTTTTGAATGAACTTATAAATATATTTTCAGCATGCCATAGCTTACTAGCTTCTAGATTATCAGGTAAAATCTTCTCTCGTTCTAGACAATTCTTCCAGAAATGAAAAATCCATGCAATTAGACGAACTATTATTCGATAACTGGAAAAATATCTTGCAAACCGTGGTGACGATTTGTCGACTATAGTAAGAGAATTCACTGGAGTTTTCTTCATTTATTCAGATGTCTTTTTCGTCATACACAGGTTCTGATCGATGCCAACAGTTTGGTGATTCGTGTAACCAGGCATGGCCCTCCCACCAGCGGGAATCCACCAGCTTAGAAACAGAACATCTACGTGATGGCAAATCAGCTTGTATCATTGAACCTGGAATATGTCTCCAACGACTGGGATCAGTCAAGTTCCTTATCTCATTCACCCGATTTCTTACAAAAACAGACCAATTATCATTCCTACAAATCCAAGCCAGCACTGTAGAAAAATCTGACCATAAAAAAGTATCAAGAACCTTCAAACAAGTAGATTACAGCACACCTTTTAGCAACATTCACCAATTGTAGCTGAAAACAATTATAGTCTAGGGATAGATTTTTCTTTGAGGGGGGCTACGCGCAATCTTGCTTTACTTAATTACACACATGTGTGATGATCAATGGATTCACATCTAATGAAAACAACTGCCATATAATAATAATGACTGGCGTTACAGAAGTCATGAATTTGTACACCATCTCTTTTTCCGGACCACCGGGGACTATTCATTTCCGCCAGTAGAGCAGACCCTTTACCTAGGTGAGAAACTCGGCTTGGGATTTTTCATCTACAGCTGTATCCCATCCAATGCGAGTCTTCCATGTCCTCTGAATCAACAGTTTTACACATAGAGTAACGGGATAGGTCACTCACAGAGGAGCGAAAATTCTTTGCGCAAGAGACAAAATTTTCCTTTTTGTCACTTCTCCTACATAACACCTATTCACCCAATCCACATTCCGACGCAACGTATTATCTTGCCCATCCCACAACATTCCTAAGACTGAGGAGAGTGGTGTTGATTTTCCCTCATCTTGCATGAATTACCATCCTCTCTAATTAAATCTGCCTTCAGATAAGACTTCACTAGATTTCTGGATAAACTGTCCTACCTCTAAATCACCGCAAATGCTCGTGACAACGTTGTCTACATAGAATCTCTGTAGAATTCTCTTAATGATCAGGGTATTTAAATGGGGGGTTTGTAAATATTGACTTAAATTTTACTCCAAAACTGCCTCCAAGAGGAAGGGACTACAGGTTAAGCCAAATACCACACTTGCATACCTGAAGATCTCATAGATATTCACAGATTCATTCCATAACATAAAACAGAGATAGTTCCTATCTGCTTCACGGATACTTATCTGAAGAAAAGCTTTTTCAATGTCTGCAACAATTCCTATTTTCCTCTCCCTGAATCTATTAAGGAGAGCCGGGATCAGGTTGGGACCATCATACAAACAATCATTTAGAGAAGAGATTCCAAACTCCTTTGCTGAGGCATCAAGTACAGGGCACAAAGGCGTGGTCGCACTTGTTGCCTTCACTGCCGCGTGATGAGGTATATAGTGTTTGAAACTCCCGTCTTCTAGAGCAGGTTCAATAATCTTAACCTTTTTCCACTGAGTGAAATACTACCATATTTCTCACATAGTCCATGTGTTTTCAACTTATTTTCGGTGTTAAATAGCCTTTTCTCAGCCATGAACTTGTTTTATGTAAGAAACAGATGATTTTCTTTCCAAGGCAAATGAGCTTCATACCTGTTTTCTTCATTTATACACACAGTTAGTAGTAAATGTTCCATTGTGGCTGCTTTAGCTTCATCTTTAGTTTTTCTTAAGACAGATTCACTTATTCCAAGTACCTCTATCTCCCACAGGTTTTCCACAGAAATATCTTCGTTATAGAGAGAGGTAACAAGGTTGGTCGTAGCAGAATAATAACTGGAAACTGCCTCGCCCATTATGTTCCATCTAAGCAGGGTCTCAATACAAACAAGACCGTGTCTTAGTCTACATGTTTGTCCTGTTATTAACTTTCCAGCTACATCAGATCCTCAATGGGACCTTCATTATCATTGATCTGTATTTTGTTTTGCCTTAAGTACCTTCAACCATGAACCCTTTTGAAAATAACGGTACCCTGTAATCACTTGTTCCCCTAAGACTTCAAAATTGCATTCATAATGTTTCCACAGAGTTCCAAAAATATCCTATAGCATAAATGTCATCTTTTTGCTGTATTTACAACACCCAACAGCGAATGTATTTGTGTTTCAGTGCGTTGACAAGGGTAACCTAACTTCTCTACTACTGATTCAAGAATATAAGATCCCTGACTACCAGTATCAAACAGTGCCCTGGTCTCTACAAGAGAGCTGCCTCGAACTATCCTAACCTTCAAAGTTTGCAAAATCACATTCGGCAAACCACTGTCACTCTCCTATTCGTTGTAAATCAAAGAATGAGAATGAAGATTCATATTAGAAGCATCCCTTGAGTGTTCTGAGTCTTAACATATTAGAATGTTGTGTCTTTTACTACAGAAATCACATTTTAACATAGTTCTGCAAATTTTTGAAATATGACCTGTCTTCAAACAAAGAAAACATGCTTTCTTATCTTTCAAAGGGGATTTTTTTCCCCTAAAGTCATCTTCTTTGCTAAGAAACAGCTATCACTAACTTGAGACTTATCACAAAATATAAATGCTACCAAAGGACTACACCCTACTGGAGCAGCTGCTGAAGGTAATGTATCTTCATTTTAACTTTCAGAATGTTTCTTCCAACCTTTTAACTTATCCGGGTTAGCAGTGATGGTACCTTTAGGTGGAGTTTTGACAGCAAGCTTGATCCTCTCCTTCTACTTCACTCTCCAAGAACTTCATCAAACTCCTAAGACTTGCTTCAGGTTCCTTTTCCTTTCCTCTACCACTCCTTTGCTAATCGCGTAACATATCTGTAGTCAAACATGATTCTATCATAGGAAACAATATCACAGCATATTTCTCTGAAGTTACCCTTAGACTCTCCAAAGCACTAAGGTGAGTTTCGATTTTATCATACAGAGAAGGGACATCAGGAAAGCTACTGTTATTCATTAGTGTTAATAATTATCTAGTGTAACCCACGACCAATAAAGAATCATTAACAAAACGTGATTTAAGTTTCTGTATGTCTTTGGGATAGTTTTCTCCGGTGGCCGGGAAACTGTTAACAATATCACGGGCTTTGGAATTGGGTGAATTATCTTGGATAAAATATTCATATTTGTCTGCATCATCTAACTCCTTATCCTCGTCAATCATCTGAAACTGGTTACAAAAACCCAACCAATCTCGTAAATTTCCACTGAATTTACGGAATTCAATCATTGGAAGACGATATTTACTTCTTAAATTGTGGTTAGTACTTACAGAGGACTGGCCTCCCTTTCATGTTCCTTTTTCTTAACAGCAACAGCATCGGAGACTGCAGCTGCTAAAACATGGAACTTACGTTTGTAGTCGTCCACTACTTCTACCTCATTGATCAGGTCTTCTTCGGTCGCCTCTGTCTCTATGAGGTGATAGAAGATCTCCTGATCCAAATTGTGTACGAGGTTAGCCGTTTCTTCCCGCAACGTATAATTTCCTTAGATCGCAATTATATCCATTTCTTCCATCTCCAGCACCGTTTTAAGTGATTTTGTTGCTTTTGTAAAAGTTCTGCGATATACACCACGTTTCCTATTCAAACTGTTAATATCACTCATTTTTCCGATTAAGTCCTGTCACGGTCGACAGATGTTATGTACAAAATTGATACGGAAAAATGAATAAAATTTATTTTTATTACAGTAAAATCACAATATATAACATTAAATCTCAAAACTTTAAATTTAAATACGATCTACCACTTTCAAGAGTAAAAATCTTAGTCTAGTTTAGAAAAGTCTCCAAGCAACGTAAAACAATATTTTCCAATGCCAACTTGAGTTCTGTCTCTAACACTAACACAAGCTTCTCCCGTCCAATACGGTCATTGGTAGGAATAATATTACATTATTTTAAATTTCTTTTAAAAAAAAAAAACCCCACGAGAATGTATGTGTTATGATTAGAACTATGTGAGAAGAGTTTCGACGGTCAACAACCACAAAAGAGTTTGAATGAATGAAAATCCAGCATTTGGGGAGCTCGGCTCCATCCGTTACAATTATTAATATAAATGTTTCTATGAAAGTTGTGTTAAATGATGTTTAAAGTTCTTTGAATATATATTATTGGTTTTTAGCTCACAGGAAGGATTATCATATTCCTAGGTAACTCAACTGACGTGCTCATCTCTCATTTAGAATTGTTTCAGTGCTAGAGATGTTGACTGATCTAATAAGCTCTCACAGGAAGGATTATCTTTGTCCTAGTAAACTAGACTAACGTGCTCAGCTGTCAGGTGTAGTTTAGTAACGCATTTGTTCCGTATTAAACTAGACCACCGAGGACTGGGATATTAAGGATAGAATTTCGGTTGGGTGGATTGGGGATGCACTTTCCTAAATGGTTTACCAATTCCACTCTCCCTTCACATATATTTAGGTTTTCAAGAATATAATATTTAACTTTATAAACAATTCATTCAAACCAAAATAAGTTAATGGAAAAAAAATTGTAAGCATGGTATATTTCATGAATCAAATTAACAAAAGGCCATCATTTTGTTTTTCAATTATTTTGATTTTAAATAATGCTGTGCAACTATATGAGGGTGTATAGTGTCATCAGATATGTTATTATATAATTTGAATCCATTTAAAATTTCATAGATTGTATAAAATCCACGATGCAATATTTTATGTTAAAACGAATAATAACTCTCAATTTCACAGAAAAAATACCACAAAAATATTTTTAAAAAGATCAGAAGATATATGATATAAGAGCAAATAATGAAATTTTAGTTTGAAACTAATATTTTCTCTCAATTTTGGTGGAAAAATAAATGCACGTTGCCCCGGACAAACTTTCTCGCTCTTTCAAGTAAAAACGGAAACTTTAACTAAAAATACATAAAATCATTTAAACGAAATAATATACATTGTTGCATAAACACAATAGTTTAAAAGCATCACATTCTAACATACAAATAATCTCTTCTTTTCCCAGACCTGTGTTAAAACTTTATATTTTCCTTTACTTAGGAAATTATTGGTTTATAAAAATATATTTATTTTAAACATGTTATATTTTATTAGTCTTACAATCATTCCGTAATGAATAATTTCGTATTTCAAATAGTTGCATGGATATTTTAAACGATGTTAATATCCGTCTATGTAAATTCACGCCACGTCATTAATCGGAAAAATTGGTTGCGCCATTTTGTTTATAATATTAAAAAGTTTTTGGATAATATTTTCGATTAAAATCTTTATCGTTGATTTCGAATAAAATCTCTTGTAAATTACCCTCAACTATAGGGTTGGATACATAATTTTAACCACTCCTATGGATAAACACTTAATTACTCTAGATACCAAGTTTAAACACTCGGAAAAACTGTTTCGGCTCTAAGCCAAGATAAAGACAAGACAGAATCGAGAAGTTCGCTTTATGTTTCGAAATCATATAAAACTAAAGTATTTATGGTAATCTCGAGGTCAAAAAGTTACCATTTCTTTATGTATATGAAAATAATTTAATAATTATACAGATCTCGCAAATTCTGAAATATTCGTGAGCCTCTGTGACAAAGGGGAGAAACCTGATCAACTCCAATCAATAATACTGGTAAAATCTAATAGCAATTAAATATACAGTTTTTAAGTTAATTATAACATTAGTTATTTTAGATAACTGCATAGCTGTTGTTCCCCAATAATAAACTTTGTTCTAAATGACATTTATCAACCAATACAAACAAATAAATCTTGAAGGAAGTTGAAGAACTCCTCATCTGGTCTATATCATATCGTTTTATTTCTGGATTTAAATTGTCCAAAGCTTAAAAAAACAATTTGAATCAGAAGAACCATTTATTTAGATTTTTTTGTTAAAAGGGATAATTTGATATTTACAATTTTTAATTTTTTTAAAAAGCATGGAGCTTTCATTGTAAAACTCTAAGAGATTGTTATACTTGCTGGTGAATGAACACACAACATAACATTTTCATGAGCGATGCAAAATTATATAAATATTCTGCTACTCACAACGTATTTTAAATTAATTCATTTACCATACATATGAAAAATAAATATTTTAACTAGAATAAATTAAACACAACAATATTATGTATCTAGGAAACCACTATTATAATATATTTTAATGCATCATGTTTCCTGGCAACAAATACTATTAATTTCTTGAATTTTAAATAAGTGTACTCGGGTTTTAACCAATGTCAGGTTATGATTTATTTATTAAAACGAGATTGATTCCAAGATAAGCTATGAAGTTGTTTTATGCAGTGATAAAATGGGCGTGAAAGACAATAAGCTGAAGAATTGTCATTTCAGTCGCTTCAAATCAAGAGAATATAAAAAATATGAATTTACAAGAATATACAGATATAGTTAAGTTCGAGGAGATTTTGGAATCCTGTATGAATCTAAATTTTAATTAAATAAAGTTTAATATTTTTGAAATAACCACAATTTTAAATTACGAACATTTTACCAAACAATCAAATAATATCAAGAAAAATAAAATGACCCCCTCCGAAATTCCCGTAATAATAATTCAATTTCCAAAAACAAATATATAAAGTTTGTCTCGACGGGTTGAGTTATTTACACTAGTCCGAAGAGATTAACAATACAGGGAACAATTATAAATTCAAATTTATCTCCTTGGACGATAAAATAAAGATTACAATTGTATATCCAAATGCCCTAGAAATGTATATAATTTTGACCAATTTTAGGAAACCAGTCCTAAATTAATTACAAAGTTCATCAACCCTTACTATTTTAGCAGTGAATGTAAATACCTTGGCGATGTTTCGAACTTTTCCAAAATTTCAAGTTAAAAGAAATTAATACCAAAAGGAAAATATTAAGAATAATGACATAGAAAAAGTGATAATTTCCCTTCTAAAGAATATTTTGACGATGAAGAACTTAATCTTTATGAAGTTTGTTATGCAAGATTTTCCTTTAAAAAAGTACGTTTATCCCCAAATTTGTATCAATTTGCTCGGATATTTAGGATCTAGACCTATGCACTCTTATAGTTGGATAAAGAATTGATTATATTATCAGGACCCCGCTTTGTACTCTTGACAGAAATTATAGTTTGGGCCCTGGAGCCCCTTAAATATGTGTGTAAAAATGATTTTTCTTAAATAAAACATATGATTAATCCTTAAATTTTGTTCAAATTTGTCAAATCATTTAGGTTTTATGCATATGCACACTTATATGGATTAATGTATAATTGATTTTGCAATCAGTGTCTTGCTTTGTGATCTTGATAACAATTTTGGTTTGGGCCCTGGGGCGTCTTAAATATGTGTGTAATTCAAGATTTTTATAAAAAAATAAGTTTGGTTCTGAATGCTTCGATCTGTAGGGTCTAAACTCATGCACACTTATATGTTTGGATAGAGAAGTCATTTTACTATCAGAGCCCTGACACAGAATTTTGTTATGGTATCTGAAGCACCTTAAATATCTGTTTAATGCAAGTTCTTTTTTTTTAAATTAGGTTTAATCGCTATATTTTGTTAAAATTGTTCGGATCTGTAGGGTATGGACCTAAGCACACTTATAAGGTTAAATAGAGAATTGAAATAACTATCAGGGTCCAGATTTGGGTCCTGGAGCGCCTTGATTATGTGACTATTTCAGGATTTTACTTATAAAAAATATGTACTTCACACTATTTAGGCCAAATTAAACAGATTTGTGTTTTATATATAAATGTCTTTGCCGGACAACGCAATATCCTACTATGTGTATCTGAAGTCACTATTATATTATCAATTATTTCTCTGTCCTGTTTAGCACTAATAAATACTGGAGCGAGTTCGTCATTCATGTGTTTCAATTTTCTGGATAGTGTGGCAAGATTTCATTTTTCTGCTTGTACCTCTTGTCAACATAAATTCTTAGTTATTTCTAATCGAACTTATCTTATTTTAGATAAAATTGTTTATTGTTCAATTAGAATTAAAGATTTCTCTTGGAAACATTCATTTTCTGTTGTCATCAACTTACCTTATGATATAATACTAGGCATTGTTTTTTTAACTAGAAATGAATGTAAAATTAAATTTGAGAAATTGGGAGAAAAGAAGGAAAGTATTTTGAATTGAAAGCAACCCGTTGAACTTAGTGTAAATATTCAAATTTTTTCAGACACCATATCAAGTAATTGGGGTAAATGTGATATCCTTCCTTAAAAGATATTACTTTCAGATTTCTGACCAGCTAGATCTCCACTTTATTCTTGATCATCGCCTAAATTACAAGTCTTTAGAGACTTAGTTCAGGACCTGTTAGATCAAAAATTGACTAGCCCTTCTCGATCTGCATATACTAGTCCCGCCTTTATAATCCCTAGGAAAGGTGGTGGATATAGGTTGATAATTGACTATAGTAAAATGAATAACAAGATTTATTGACCCCTACCCAATGCACAATTTTGAAAATTCCTTTAAAAATTTGGGGAAGGGGTGGGGTCTATCAGCTCTATTTTGGATTCCTTGTTTCGTCAGCAGATCAGCTAGAAGATCCTAACTGTAATAACATAATTGACCGTCTGGGGAAAGGTGATAAGGTCGAGAACTTTACCATGAATAGAATTTTATTTTGCCAGCAGGGGAAGAACAAGAAAGGCAGGAAAATTGTTGTTTCCACTAAATTAAGGGGTATGATACGTAAGTACTTCTATAACTTTATCTTTGGAGGCCAAATGGGAATTTTCAAAACTTGCAGAAAGATATCTCATCAGTTTTAATGGCCCTATATGTACCAGGATGTTAGAAACTTGATTAGAATGTGTGGTTGTTTTTGGGAAGCCAAACCTCCACAGAACACTCGTTATTGGTTACATTCTGCAGATGTTGATCATAGCCCGTGGAAAACTGTTTTTACTGATTCTGTAGGACCCATCACTCGTTTACTTATGAGAATACCTGAGTAATTAACCCTATTAATGTTTTTCAAATGTTTTGTCATTATTATTTTTGAAACGTAGAGGGCTCTACTGATGTTAAAGCGCTCATAGTGTATGGGCTATTTTTGGCGCTCCCAAAAACTTGGTTAGATATAATGGTCGTTGTTTTCTCTCCAAGATATTTAATGATTTGTATTTTACGTGAGTATTAAGCATGTAACTACTAGCCTTTACAATCCTACCCATAATCAGATATTAAAGTTCAATATAAACTTGAATATAGCACTTATGATTTATCATGGTGCTACGCAGCCTCCATGGGGAAAATATTTAGATGTTTCCATGCATTCGTTCACACGAGACGGCCTGACATATGGGACATGGAGTAGTTCTCTCCCAATCAATGATAGCAAACATAAAAAACTTAGCTCAGTCGGTAGAATGTACGTATCCTCCTTCACAGTGTTGAATTAACGTCTGGGAGCCTGGATATGGTGTCTATTTTAGATTTAAGTTTGTTTATAAGTCGTGTGCTGATATACTTGATTTAGAAAGTGCACGTTAAACATATTAGTAAATGAAGGAAAAACAATACAAATAAAATGGCAACGGTAATCAACCCATGGAAATGGCTTTGAGTGTACTTTTTATCAAATTTGTAATTTGAAACTATTTGAGATATGAAATAACTTATTATTATAAAATTGTAGTACTATTAAATGTATTATTAAATATACGATCTTTTACTTAAAATAGGCTATAATTTTTATAAAAATCAACGTTTCTCGAGCTATAAGCATATATATATCATACATAAACTGTTGGTTTTTTTAAAAAAAAATATATATATACATATATCATAAACTGTTGGTTTTTAAAAATATATATATATATATCATAAACTGTTGGTTTTTTAATATATATATATATATTTCAAAACTTCGAAATAGGAGATTGATGTTATGCTCATTGGTGGATTAAAGATATTACTTTTCAATCAATGTTGTGAAAAATACTTAGCACCACGTCTTACTAACCGTTCAGATTATAAAGTCAAGTAATAATTACGGTATGCTAATGTGCTAGAAGTTGGGAATGTGGATATCGAGGATGTAAATCTTCACTTGAGTGGAGGAAGAGTGTAAAACCATTTAGGAATGAACAACCTCCGTTCCCCCATGAGAGATTCAAATCTCGATCTCCCCGTTCTCGGCAGTTTAGCTTAACACGAAACTAGCAAGTTAGCTAACAAAGCCACTGAGGTAGGTCTAAAGACTTTTATTAAAATTGTATACATTATTTGATTTATGCTCTTTGGTGGAATATTCCTTCAACAATGTATATATTGTGTACGTATATATATATATGGAAAAATATAGAAAACAAAACACATCTGTGGTGACGTGGACATAGTCGTCGGGCCTATTTGATTGGGTTTTGTGGCAACGAGAAGGTCGGGGATTAAACCCACTCACTCACACATTCATCATCGTATTTCTCCAGCCCCTGGACCTGTGATCGTAAGATTTTGTGTGACGTTTCCTTTTAGGCTCTAGGCAAGAGTTTAGAAAAGGTTTTAAGAACTTCAATTTTTAATGGGTTAGAAAGGGGGGGGGGGGGTTGAATGTTTTAAAAATTCACTGACGGATCCAGTGGACATAACACCTTTAAATTTTATATGAGGGCCTCTTTATAAAATTGAGCGATTCTTTTTATTTAAGATTTTTAAAAAATGTCTTCCCCTAGGGAGGCATAGAAGGAAAAAAGTTTGTAAAATCTTATGTTCTTCGAAACTATGGGTCCCGTGGTGCAGGCGCAGATGGTAGTTGTGTCCAAAATTAATAGAAACAACTAGCCTATTATAACGTCAGGTAGAAAACTGGTATTTGGCAAATATGGTAAGGGACTATTTCAGATAACCAAATAAATCATAAAATTTGACATTTTTATTAGGAGCTGAAGTAATTCGGAGCAAGCTGGGGGAGGTTTATCATTTACAAACTAGTAGAAACAATATACTCCAAATGGTGGAAATCAAAATTGACCAAGCAAATATAAGGACCGATCTAAATAAACGTAAGGGTTTGGAATTTAAAATTGATATTAAAAAGGAGGAGTGGGTTTAAGGGTGTTTAATTAATGGGGTAAAACATTATTAAATGAGTTAGAAAATATAAATTTTTCAGAATTAAAAAGTGATCACTTAAAATAGCCACAAATTTAGTCATATCAGTAAGAAAGAGGGAAAATAAAAACTACGAATCTTATATCTCAAACTAACCGAAACGCTCGCTGCTGGTTCTCGAATGTATTAACAATTTCTTTTGTTAACTCATTAAGAAATTAATATATTTGTTAAAGGAAGAATAAATTGAGAGCTCTTTTTCATTAAGCATAGTTTCATTACTGCGCAAATGTAATTTATGTGTGGTTAAAAATTAGATTTCTTAATTTCACACATTTTATTTACTAATAAAACTTAAAATATAGTATTGTTAAGGAAAAAGGTCCCTGTTAAAATCTTTCGACTTTATTTTTTCGTGATTTATATTTTAAAGATAACTTATCGTAGAATTAAATATTATGTTAAAGCAGGACGTCTGCAAGGTAATTTCTAACTTACCGAGTCAAACATTCTTATCTACTTAAGTAAAAACAATTTTTTGTTGCACTCAATTTTATTACCTGTTCGGGATAACCGACGATTATAATTAATGAAGTAAAGATTTAGGAGTTTGACTTTAGCGTATTTGTTCCATTATTTTAGTGAATTTAGAGCTTGGAACCATCTAAAATGAAAAAACACCTCAAGTACATCTGAAAGGAATTCCATTCCTTATATATCTGTCACCAGGAGACTAATATATTCCAGATTGACTCCCTAGGTTATGTAAACACCAATGCGGGAAAATCTAACCAAATAAATTAGAATTATACACAATAAGTGTATGAATAAAATACATAAATTAGTCTTAAATAAGATTCTTATTTTATAAACTTGTTACAATGATACTTCGGAAATTGAAATTTGATTAATTCATTAATTCCTACTTCTATATTTTGAATTCTATTACGAGGTAATTTTTGTCACATACACCGCGTCTTGCTAGCCATAAAGACTATAATGTGTATTTACACTTGAGTTGTAAGGATCACATCCGTATATTAGAGAAGATATGTAGTCACATTTGAAGGGCTAAACATTGGAAAAATATATTTAAAAGTACACCTCAGTATATGATCAGCAAGTATTTTAACCCTGACCACCCCATAGCTAGTAAACCACACTAGATGTGACAGAAGCCCTTTTACATTAAGCTCACTGATATGAACCTTACTAGGCAGTCAAAAGAGTGAAAGAAATATCTAATTCACAAAGTTTTTTGCTTCTGAGATAACATTACAATTGTATATAGTGTATATACCATAATTTTCGTTTGAAAGAACAGTACATAAAATAAAAACATTTTTTAGAACCAAAATTGATAACATTTTACTATATTATTATTTTATTTTGTAGCTATTGATAATATCTATAAACATGAAAAGTTGCAGATAGCATGACTTGATGTTTGTGTGCCGTACCCCCATCATTATACCACAAAAATAACACACAGAGGTAAGCACAAGAGGGTTATACATTTGTTTCACAATTAACATTATACAGCTAAATGAGAGAGCGGAACATAAAAGTTAAAGCACAAGCGAGGATATAAGCCAGACGGGCAACAAGACACAAGGATAACCGCCAAGGCCAGATGGGCACCAAAATAATAACATATACCAGGCGGACCCTAATATTAGACATTTCAAATGGCGTCATCAGAGAACGACAATAAAACTCTAATGAATTGGTCTCCAATCCTACTATGAATAATATATTTCATAATTAATGGCAAAGAGCCAGCACATGGCCTAGCATAAATCTTAAGGTGAGTGAAGATCACAAGTACTTAACCTAAACAAAGGTATAGGTATTATAAAATTACCTGGCAAAATATAAAGTTCAAAAGTCTGAGAATACTAAATAACCTAGGATTTAGCAATAAACGGAGTGCCCTCCGAGGATATATCACTGGGTGCCCCACGGTCCCACATTTAATAGCCATATATATAAGCAAAGAAACGACAATAAACTATCCTAACTTTAATAACCAACAAAGTGTCCACACAAGAATTATCCTCCTTGCCGGCTCGCGGTCCCACATTTAACTATTCTCTAAAAGAAAACAAGGGGGTAAAAAAACTAACTCAACCCTTAACAAATACTCAAAATAGGTCCTGGTGGCAAGAAATAAAGTTAGCATGGCTTTCTCAGTTAAGTTATAACAGACCAATAAACTTTCCGTGATGCGGAAATAAAACGTACAAAAATAAATTGAGCCAGAATGGTTCTACCCCAAGTTAACTTTGCCTTATGGGCAAGGAGCAATATACCTGATCATAGTAATTCATTATTCATAAATATAAATTACTGAAGTTCGAGACATTTAAATTTTGAAAGATAAACATATTAATACCAAAGTGAATTTTGAAAAGAGTTTAGAGCCTACTCAATAGATAGGCTTATTACCTTGTAAACCCAGAGAGTAATGGGTAACTATACTCTGGGCTCCAACCATTATATTCCCTACTGTAATCACGTGTCCTCAGTGTGTGGAAGTCCATAGACGTTTTAGAACACGCCCGCCAGCGCACGCACAACTCACGTTCATTAAAGTTCACTTGTTTGAAGGGGAGGGGAGGGTCACACAAAACGGCCAGCGGCGAGCCTCGAGCTCTAGCTTAGTTGAATGTGATTTGCGTCACGGAGAGTGGCTCGGGATTATTTTTTTAGACGAGTCGGAACGAGTCAACTGAGGCTGGCTAGGTGAGTGATACAACTTCTTCCGTATCATGTTGTAACAAGGTTACATATAGATATATTAAAATTGTTTTAGTAGCTTTAGTAACTACCAGATACTTTTATTACTATAAAAATCACTAAATATATATACACACAGACACACACTAATTAACAATATTTTAAAACTAAACGAAAACATGTATAGCATTACTAACACTTTTTTACTTAATTACTCTATGATATTTGAAACTTGAAAGTTCGTTACCACATTCACAAAAGTAGGCCATCTATCCCTATCTCAAGCTAATTCTATCTTCAACCTCATTAAAACTTATCCCTATTTAGATCTAATGCTATCCATTCCACCTCATTATACCCTATCCCTATCTTGAGCTAATTATATTCAGTCCGCCTCATTACACCCTACCATAATCTTGTGCTAATTCTATCCAGTCCACCTTATTTCACCCAATTTCTCTTCGGTCTATCCAAATGTTATCCTACCATCTGAGTCTAGGTCTTATTTAGTAAGTTATAAATATTCGTTTAAATTAACATATCTAGAATCAGAAGACAATTGGGGTAGGCTATAGAGAGGTGTCTATGAATAAATTAAAACCAGTCCATTCTGGCTTGACATTAATTGAGGAGTCGGGTTTTGAATCTAGGCTGGTTTCATTAAGATTTATTTCCGTAAATGGTGGTCCATTCAAATACGTGTAGTATATGCCTGATTATCTTTCGTAAAGATATTTTTAGAATACTAACTTTTCCCCCTCCCTAATTAAAACTTCCTAAACATTTGTCCAAAAAAATTGGGAGGAGGAACATTATATAATCTTTCCTAGGGTGCAAAAGTTTTAAATCAGCCAATGAGTGTTAGTTACACTGTGATTTATACCAATACAGAACTTATTTTTTGAATTAGGTTAAAGTCAGATCCATTGATAGATAAATGCAATATGTGCAATAAGTATTAATGCATACAGTGTTCAATGATGAAGAGAGCTCTAGAAATGTAATATTGACAATAGTATAAAGCTGTTAGAGGAAGAGGGCATTAGGGTAGTGATATTCACAAAGGTCTATATTCGTTAAAGGAATAGGATACTACGGTAGTGACATTGACAATAGTCTACAGGCGTTAGATGAAGATGCTATTTGGGTAGTGATAATGACAACAGTCCACAGGCGTTAGAAGAAGAGGGCATTAGGATAGTTATATTAACAACCGTCTATAGCCATTTTAGGAAGAGGGTTAGGATAGTGATATTGACAATAGTTTAAATTCTTTAAGGAATGAGAGCATAAGGCTAGTGATATTGAGAAAATTCTACAACCGTTAGAGGAAGAAGGCCTTAATGAAGTGGTATTGACAATATTCTATAGCTGTTAGAGTAAAAGGGCATTAGGGTAGTGGTAAAGACAAGAAACAACATCCGCTAGAGGAAGAAAGCTTTAGGGTAGTGATATAAACAACAGTCTAGAGCCTTTAGAGAAAGAGGTAATCAGAGTAGTGATATTTACAGCAGTCTACAGCCGTTTGAGGATATGTCATAATGGTAGTGATATTGACAACAGTCTACAACCGTTAGAGGTAGAGGTCATTAGGGTAGTGATATTTATATTAGTCTACAGCTGTGTAATAATGAGTAATTTTGTATAGAAATATGTATCAGTACACTATAAAATTAATATTTAACTATAAAATATTATTTTTTATTGACATTGGCATTTTGTGTTATACGCACATTTAAAAAACATAACTTGCTCAAAACTTCGATTCCTATGGTAATTGAGTAACATAATAATCATAAAAATTTATCTAGAATTTAATTATAAATAAGGACTTCAAGTAAAATTTTAATCAATTTGTCAAAAGAATTACAAGGACCTGGGAAGCTGGGAAGAATACTCATAAAAAATGACAAACGTGTATCAATATAATTCATTTACACAAAAATGTTATTTTTGTTGTTTATGTTGTTTTTGACAAGAAATATAAAATATCATTTGTAAGTGGCACCAACTCTTTGTCAAATGGATTTTAAATTTCCATTAGTATATATTTAAACCATGAATTCGTAAGTACAGTAGCCCCATGGCTTCTTTAGTGCTGGCTGACAGCTCACAGCTGACTTCTGACAGTCAAAATTTAGGTATGTAACTAAATGTTGACTGTCAGAAGTGAAAGCTGTTAAACACATGTTTTCGCAGATCATCTGGTTCAGCGTAGGGATACGTAATTTGGTCTGGTAACTTTTAAAAGCTGTGAGCTGTGAGCTGTCAGTCAGCACCAAAGAAGCCATGTGTCTACTGTATATATATATATATATATATATATATATATATATTTTTTAAAGATTGTAACGATATTTAAGATTTGGATTTGAGGAATATATAATTCAACCTATAAATAATAATAATAATAATAATAATAATAAATTATTAAATCTACTTTCTTATTCTTTTGTTCCCTGCACCTTATTGGATATTTAGTCTTTTATGGCATGTTTTAGTGTTATGTTAAACCATTTTAAGTTCTAAGGAAAATCAATGTATTGTGAAATATTGTTTAGATGTTAATAAAATTGTTCCCAAGAATAATGAAGCTAAACATTAGAAATGTAAATAGTAAAAGGAAATTAGAAAATAGTATACGAAATATTAAATAAATTATTAATAAATTACACAATCTTATAATTACCTTATTTGTGATGAAGTTGATTTGTTTAAAATAATATTGGTGGAAGATTTGTGAAATTTTGATTTATTATAACGTATTAACAATTGTGGACTGATTAACAATTAGTGGTAAGCTACCAATAGAATTAATAAAATAAAACAATTATAAATAAGGTATTGTTGCTAGTATAATATATGTGTAGTTTATATTATGGGTAAATATAGATAGATATATTATTGTTATTTTATCAAAGAAGTGGAATTGAATTAAAATAAGGTATATGAATCTACGGTATTAATCTTCTTGATTGTGGTTCCAATAGGCTAGAATTGTTGTAATAACGATTATTATTTAATTTGCCATGTTTAGGTAGTTTTTTAATTGTGATTGTAAGGGATTAATTTAAAAAGAAAAATCATTTGAAATGTTGTTACTGTTCAGAATGGCCGTGTGTAGTTGTAGGTTTTCCGAAATTCCCATCATCCAAACTCAACTCTGAAAATCAAAGTAATATCAAAGAATTGACATGTGAATGTAAGTTTGTATACATAGGCCTGATCGGAGTAATACTTTCTATTCGATTTTCTGAACTCATTATTGAATTTAAATACAATAGATGCAAATCTAAATTCGCCAAACATCTAAAACCTTCCGGGAATCACGTAAAACCGATTAGTATGTTCGTGAAACTTTTACAATCATTTTCAAAATGTCTCAATATGACATTGTGTAAAACCTACACTATTAAACAGCCATTCTAAACAAACACAAGATTTTATTAGGACAAACAAAACATAAGTTTATTTAACTCTTAAGTCCTAGAATAATACCCAACTAACTGCTTGCTAACGCCAACTGTCCTGGTTTAATAGCAGTCATACCCACTTGAATATACAGATTTATGATTGTAATTTCGAGCGTACTATTCAAGTTTCGAATTAAATTGTCGAATATTAAGTATTCGAAAATATTCATCATTTCGAGTCATCGGACATCCCAAATTAATATTATTTTATTCATATAATTTTTAAAATGTATAAAAATATGTAACATTAATACGGGCCATCTAATTTATAAGCATGGTTATGCTGCCCTCCGGTTGCTGACCTCTAGTCTCAATGAAGATGTTAGTAATGTCGAGTTTTTACCCTTCAAATAACATTAATGGATAAGTGATTGTTTGTAGTGTACTTTGTGTGATGCTTTAATCTTTGTTAGTTGTAATTCGTACTAAGACATGTGTATAATGAAAGCTGTTATAATGATGGCGATAGTTAGGGGACAATTAAAGCAAAAAGACACTCAATACACCCGTCTGGATTTCGAGCTCGAAACGACCCATCATCGGCAAACCTAATTAAAGTATCTTAATGTCTATTCTGCGTGACCACCGATATGTACTACGATAATAATATAAATAATAATTAGGTTTTGTATAAAATAAATGATAAAATGACCATTAGAATGCTGTGACCAAGACATTGAAATAAAAAATAATGTTAGTTTTAATATTACAATTTGACTAAATTTATACAAATTTAGGTTTACTAACAAAATATTATATTTTTATCCTTTAGAATTACGTACTTGCTGGAATATATCAATAAAATTGTATTTCAACAACATTATATGACGTGTATAATTTAGAGTTAAAATAAATCTAACATCTGATTTACAAAATAAAAACAGTAAATTTATTTTTTCAATTGATCCAATAATGCATGTTCGTTTCCATGGAAATGACTGAAATAAACCATAACTTTATTTGTGTATTTCGTTTACTAGCTTGTACTACGATTTTATGAATAAAAATATGTTTTTAATTTGAGACTGACCAAATATTTATTATCATCCTCCTGACCCTGATAAGTTCCAGGTGGTTTAAGGAACTGTCTAGAGCTGCCGGGAACAACATGATAGGCTACAAAAATGTCGAGGTTGGGAAACTAGGAGGTGAGACAGTTGCTTACTTTAAATGTACCTAGTTACATGCGATTTGGTTCAATACATTTGAGAAAATATGTATATTAATATCTACAGACAAGCTGAAAACCATTGTAATTACGTCACTGTCCGTATTGAAGGAATCACAGTTCAATTAATTAAATTAGATGAAAAATCAGAAATGCACAGGAATCGAGCCTGGGTCCTTTAACTTATTGCATTAATGCAATATCATTTAGCTAACTGAGATTCGTTTTTTTTCAGGGTCATTTTTTACTGATAATTTAAGACTGAGTCTTGATTCTGAGTTTGTAATGTGAGTGGATATTCAATAGAATATCACGTTAAAATTAAAATCTTGTATTAAATACTTTGCCGAGTTCCCTAAAGCAACCACCCCACACTTTTTATACGAGAGGATCTTTAATGAGCTCCTCGCAACCCGTTTTCGGGGTTTAAACGCATTTACACGGATGGCTCTAAATGCGGGGCCTCCGTGGGATGTGCTTTTGTTGTGGAAGGATCCAATTTTAAATTTGCTTTACCTGGTGAATCCAGTGTTTTTACGGCTGAACTATATGCCATTTTTAATTCGTTATGTTTTGTATATCGTAAGTGTCACCGTTCTGTTCTCATCTGCACGGATTCCATGAGTGCTCTGTTGGCATTGTCCACTCTCTACTCCTGGAATCCTCTCGTGCGGATGATTCACGAACAAATTTTAAAAATTGATTCACTAACCACCCGGCTCGCCTTCTGCTGGATTCCTGGTCACGCTGGTCTTTCAGGAAATGAATTGGTGGACCAGGCGGCCAAGGAGGCAGCACGCCTGCCTCCTGAGGCGAGTCTGGGTGTCATGTTTTTAGACCTAAAGGGTTATGTTTGGCGTGGGGTCTTACGCACCTGGCACGAGCAGTGGGTCTCGACCCCTCCTCAGAACAAGCTGCGGTCCATCAGGGACGGTGTGTCGCGGTGGCCCTCTTCTATACGAAAGTCTAGATGAGAGGAGGTCATCGTGACAAGACTCCGCGTCGGACACACATCATTGACCCATGGGTTTTTACTGAGAGGGGGCCCACCCCCAGTTTGTGAGTTTTGCGATGCTCCTCTGAGTGTGTATCACATTTTGGTGGAGTGTCGTAAATATGCCCCTATCCGCCTGGCTCTTGATTTTAAAGGTGACCTAAGTTTTTTATTACGCGATAGCGCGGATGGAGTTATTTGTTTACTCCGTTTTATACGCCAGGTGGATCTTTTTAATGCCATTTGAGTCACTTTTATAAAGTGGCTTTTTTGGATATTATCTCATATTGAGATCTTTTTAACATTCTTTGATACTTTTGTATCTACGTTTTAACAGTTTTATTTCAATTTAACATGTTGTTTTGTCTTTTTAACGTATTATCATTTTAACATGTTGTGTCATTTTAACGTGTTATATTTTAATATGTTTGTTTTGTCTTTTTATTGGAGTGATACACCTGTGGGTTTTTTTAGCAGGTGTACCACTTAATTTATACTAAGAGCTCATCTGATCACTCCTATGGAGTATCTCAGATGTTAAATTATTATCTCTCTCCCCAATGGGGATTTTATTATGTTTTTAATATATTTAAAGGCCCTAATGACCTCGATGTGTCGATGGGCCTTTAAACCACAGTAATAATAATATAATAATAATAATAATAATAATAATAGTATTACATACTTAGCAGAATAACATTCCTCCCCGGTGTCAGATGACACAAGTATGATTGCTCGCATAGTATTGGTTGTTAATATGTAACCTACTGTTCCACACGTCCATCACAGTATAAGCCTTCAACCCTGAGTGAAGAATGAGCTGAATGAAACATGGGTTGAATCGTAGATAGCTCAGTAGTAGAGTATCGGTGCCCTAAGACAGATGTCTCGAGTTCAATTCCATTGTTCATGTGTCTTGTTAACTAATTTAAATTAAATATAATGTAGTAACATGGTTAGAAGAAGTTATTGAAAATCACTATTAATAAAATTTCGAAACTTACCGTAAATATGTTATGTCAGTATTATTGATATCGGAATATTTGTATTTGTTTTAGCACGTAATGACTGGGCTGCCGATTGCAACTCATAGGTATGGGAGTTAAAGCGCCGGGGATTCAGCTACCTTTAGAGGTATATACCAGCATACACCCTACTCTTCAAGAACATTGCGACCTATGTGTATGATTTTTAATAATGATATTTATATATGTATTTATTGATGTAACTCCCGCAAAATTTTAGTTTCCACATAACTCCAGAAACCAACACAGGTAATATCAAAGTTTTTATTGTTCCCTTACTCAACATATTCTTATTTTATATATTGATGTACATCCCACAAAATTTTCATTCCTAAATAAAGCAGACAACCAACACAGTAATTATTACTAAAGTTGTTATTATTCACCCACTCAACTAAAAAGAATTTTCTATTAACTTCCATATTAAGTTGAAAATACAATTAAACTACTGTGCCGTACATCAACATTTGTCTTCTATTTCACTCATATCTTGCATTACAGATAATATATAAAATATTAATAAAAAAATTATATTTATAAAACACTGATCCTTTACTAATGAAGTTTCTCAATTTAATCATATAGAATAGTTTCTAAATTCAATGCTGTCAGTATAAACTGTGTAAGTAGTAATGATTAAATAATTGTGAATAAATATAGATGTATTCTGTGCAAATATATCATCTATGTTCTCAATAACAATGGTTGGATCGTAGATAGGAACAGGCTCAAGTCTACTTTCTAGTGTATAAATATCTAGATAAATCTAAAATAAACTGTACGAAGGGCATTTATTATAAGACAGTTGCAACATTTACTAAAGCTATTTTATTACATTCAACAGTGAAGCTAAATGCCACGCTTGATTTAAAGTGTCAATTCTGATCTAAACATAAAAATATATTTACGTTTTTTCAATGTTAACAGCCCCAAAAAAAGTTAATATTTATTTAAATACTGCCATTGTGTTATAGCTATGTTCATGGCATATAACTTTTTAGATTTTTTTAAAACAAATTTAATCTAACCTTGACGTTACAGAGTAGTAACTTTATGTGCTATTTCAATAAGTTACCCAGTAAGACGACTGTATTGTTTAAAAGACGGTAACTTTAAGTATTTATAAATTTTTTATTCTGAAAAATTCTTTATAAATTATATCAAAATTTCTCAAAATAGTATCTTAACTTATGAAAAGTAGTGGCGGTCGTTAAAGCAGAATGAGTGGCCGTCCTATCAACTTTCTTGCCTCTCTTACTCGCACAAAATAGTATTAAAATAATTTTAGTATACATATTCATAATATATTTAAGGCAGTGTTACAATTAAACCAAAGAAATTCGTAGAAATTTCGTCTGAGTAGCCATTTTTATTTCTTATAATTGGATTCTTGTCAGATGTCATTTTTTTAAATACAAAAATCGGGGTAGTATGTCCAATATATCAATTTAATTTAAAAACCCTTTCAGGGTCGGATCCAGAAGGGGATGCACAATCTCCTCATGAAAAAAAATTGTATAAATAATGATAATTAAAAACAAAATCAATTACTGTATATCTTTGGAAGAAAGAAAACGCTTACCTAATTTAAAGCAAATGACCACCGAATTGAAGTACCAGTTCTACTGTTATATAATAGCCCAACAATCAGATTTTAATTATTTCATCTTTTTACATTTTAATTGGTAATATTAGTAAATGATCCTCCGACTGGTTCCGTGAGGGTGCCCAGGCTATCTCTCTCTCTCTCCCCCTCCCCCCTAAATTTAGAGACAAAACAGTTTTTGTGCGGCTTTTGCATATCAGTCAAAAGAGGGTTTTTATTATATTTTTACCTTACAACAGACAAAGACAGATATAGGGATAAGTTGTAGACAATACTTTGAGACGTACTTTCATTAGTATTTATGACAATGGGGCCTTTTAGTTTTGGAATTTCCCATTTATTCGAAAATTGTATTTTATTTTAATACCTTAACAATATTTGTTGACAATGCGTTTCAATTTATGATTTGAGAACCAAAATATAACTGGCTTTCACTTATTTTCTAACCAGTAGTCCTTCTGGGGCGACCGAGTGAAGTTAAAGTTCAAGTGTATAAATTTTTTGTGAATGAAAATAATTAGTCTTCATTTGAAAATATTTAGTACATTTATTTACAGAGTTGAACTTTGATATTCAAACATGTGTTGTGGATAAAAGCTGGAAAAGTTTTACTCTACGGCAGATGAGATTATGTTGGCTAATATTAGACAGTATAACAATACAGTGAATAATCAAAGTGACAGCGTTGTTTTTAGTTAAGTGTTTTTCATGGATAGTTTATATACTACTTATCATAAATAAGTGTTATTATAAAATAGTGTTTTTATATACATGGTCTTAATAATTTTTTTCATATTATTATTTATAGGAAGTGTGTAGAGAAGTTTCATGTTTTAAACTCGGCGACTTAAGTTATTACTATTATAATTTATTTTACTATACCATTGTTATACTACAAACCCGATGCCGTATTTAGAAAGTAATTTAACTGTCGTAGTATAATATTTTTTTAATTAGCAATGCCTCGATACTGTGCATATAAAAACTGCAATGCAAATTCAATAACGTAAAAGAACAGACACTTTTATTCATTTCCAGTTAATGAGAAAGATACAGTAGATATTTGGATTCAAAATTGCAATAAAATAAGCTTCCTTGATTTATCAGACAATCAATTAAAAAACAAATCATTATGTGACGTACATTTTAAACCCAACTGTTTTATAAATGCAAGTACCAAATATAGGATTTGTAAATCAGCTGTGCCCACAGAAGATGGTAATCTCGCAACAGTTCCAAATCTTCCCGCGTTGTCACCTCAAAAACTTAACAATATTGAATCTTTACCTGGGGTTTCCAACCTAAAAAAATTACCTACTACCCCCACAAAAGTTTTCAAGCCCTCACAATCCTCGAGTAGTAAGCTAGAAACCGAACTAACTCCACGAAAAATCATACTAAGAAAAACTATACGTAGCCAGAAAAAATTACTTTCTTTAAAAAGAGCTTCAATAAGTAGGTTAAAAAACACCAATCAGATAATCTCGGGAAAAGATGTGGCCCTAATGGTAAAAGAAAAATTCCCTCCTACAGCCGCAACATTTTTACCAATGCAATTTCAGCATACTGCAAATACCTCTTACACTAAAGATGAGAAACAGTTTGCGTTATCTTGTTATTATAAATCTCCGGCACTCTACGTGCATTTGAAAGAAATGGGACTTAAACTTCCGAGTGTTTCTTCTATTTCCGCTTGGATAAATTCAATTCCAAATAAAACAGGAACCAACGAAAAACTACTTCATCAACTTGCCATGAAAGTGAAAAGCATATCTGATCCTCTTGAAAAACAAGTTGTTTTGATGTTTGACGAGATGAGTATCAGAATGTTCCTGCAGTACAATCAAAAGAATGACAGGATTGAAGGAATTCAAGATCTTGGATCACAGGGTCGGAGTTCATCACCTGCAAAGCAAGCTTTGGTGTTTATGATACGCGGTCTTTTTATTCCATGGAAGCTTCCTGTGTCCTACTACTTTGCGTCTTCTAATGTTAAGAGTATTAACTTAAAGCCTATGATTGAAGAGAATTTGGAAAATTTAAATAAAGTTGGATTGAGGGTACGAGCTCTTGTGTGTGATCAAGGCTCTAATAACAGGGCTGCTTTAAACAAGCTTGGTGTAACAGAAGAAAACATGTACATTGTTACCAACCAAAAGAAAGTTTACGTCATTCATGATGTTCCCCATCTAATCAAAAATGTTAGAAATCATCTATTTTCTAAAGACATTCAGTTTGAGGACCGCAGGGCTTCTTGGAAGGATATTGAAAAAGTTTATGAGCTTGACGATTGCACTCAGGTGGAAGGTGGAATACCGAAAGCAAGAGCTCTAGTGAAAATTAGACAGATACACGTTTCACCAAAGAATTTTTAAAAAATGGCCGTCAAGTATGCGACACAAGTTTTAAGTCATTCCATGGAATCTGCCATTTTAACAGCCGTTTCCACAAAACAGCTAATTTCAGACACTGCCCTTGGTACTGCTGAATTTGCAGGGAGAATTAATAATGTATTTGATGCACTAAATTCTAAAACTTTTCATAGTGGTAACCCATTCTCCCGTGCTTTAAGTGAAATAAATCCTCAAGTGGAAGAGTATCTTAAAGATGCAGCTGAATTTGTGGATTCCTGGAAAGTTGTTGGGAGTAAGAGAAGTGCAAAACCGTTTTGTTTTACAGGTCTTAGTAATTCAATCAGGAGCACTCTTTGTTTGTGGTCGGAACTAAAACAGGAGAATATTTCATTTCTTATGACTTCAAAATTGAATCAGGATCCAATTGAAAATTTATTTTCAATTTTGAGACAGAGAGGAGGATGTAATGCCAATCCTTCTGCTCTTCAGTTCAAGGCTCATCTTAAAGCATTCATGAGCAGCAATTTGCTTAAACCTTCACGATCTTCAAACTGTGAGCCTGATAACGAAGAGACGATGACTTTAAATGAGGTATTTCCACCAGCCGCAAAAGAAAATGTTATTTCTTCAGAAGTTTTTGCAGAACAAATATTGGAAGATTCCTATGAAAGTGGTGGTATGGAGGACGACAGCACAACTACAGCTTGTGTTAATTCAGTTGTTGACAAACATCCTACATTAGAGTCTTGCTCGGTCAGGAAAGCTAAGTATACTTAAGCTATTTACTAAGTGCATAGTTCATAATATTAATATTTTCCTAATTATAGGCAAATATATTGTTAAATAGAGCTTTAGGAAATTGATTGGTAAGCTCTTTGATGGACCTAGATGTTCCTCCTTTGTGTTTACAGATAGGCCCACACTCTAGTTAACTATGGCTACACAAATAATAAGTGTGATTGTTGGGTATTCATCATAAGAACCAGGGGGACATAAATACATTTAGTACTTTAGTACTTATATTGTTTTGTAGCTATGCAAGAGTGAAAAATAGTAGTACTTAGCTTATTTATAAGCAAAAACTTTCATTCTAACAAGTTCCAATGCTTTGACTAATAAAAAACTACTCTATAAGCCCTACTTGAACAATTAATCAAAACAGAGCAATGTAGACCATATAAGATGGTCATTGTGTAGGCCTAGCACGTTATATGCATGTAACCAAACTATTCATTCTATCAAAAATAGAAATGCTGTGGAATTAGGGCTCTCCTAATGACACCATGGATGAAACTATGTTGTTACTCACTTCTAAGAATAATAACCTCTTCATGTAGCTATGACAGTAAGAGGTATTATTCCTGATGCCCTTCTATTATACCAGTGAAGCGCTAAATGTTGAAAACACTCATTCTATCACAGATAGTAAAAACTCTTGACTGTGATATATTTAATTTGAGACCACTATCAGCTTTTTAAGTCCAGTCTATTGAGAGAGTGACGCCCTAAGGCGGGTCTCCACTAATGCGTATCCTCGTACCGTGTCATCGTTGCGTATCATCTAGTGATACGATATGGCGCAACACTGTCTATTGTTTTGTTTTGTATCATCACTGAGTATCCATATTAAAATGGAGGACACGTGACTACGATACGTATCGAACTTGAGTGTTCAGTTCTAGTTATGCTGCAGCAATGGGCACATCTCTCCATCCATGCATCTTGTTTTCGCACTTTATTGAAATGATCAGGATGTTTTTTGTCCCAAATTAAGTAACTTTTACGGTATATTTCAATAAATCGTATGGTCTCATTCTTACTCCACTCCAATGGGCTAAAAATATATCTATAACAACCATAAACGGAAAAAAGCCGTAATAAACAAAATCAAATCACTACACAAGGTTGCCGCCGGAAGTCCTCGACCGACAAATGACCGATCGAGCCCATTGCGTATCTTTGTATCACTTTTGACACGACACTTTCAACAATTTCCCATCTCCACTGATACGATACGCTGATACGCTTTAACTGGATACCCGGCGATAGACTCAAGGCGTGTTGCGGGCTACAGTCAAAATATTTTATTTTTTGTAGCAACGCGTCTTATTACCCGTTAGAGTTGTACGCTTATGTACTAATTACGCTTATGTTTTAGAGAAATACAGGTTATATTTAGAGGAAATGTACCCGAATTTGCGAGGAGGGAGATTGGAAATAATTTCTGAAAAACCTCCAACAGTACACCCGGCTGAGATTCGAACCTCGATCTCCCCGTCATAGGCAGTCTAATTCCCTGCGATAGTAGCAGGTTAGACCACGCAGCCACTGAAGCGGCTCACAACCAATATAAACATGTTTGCTCGCATTATAATATTCTATAACTTTTTTTTTTTGCAACACGTCTTACTACCCCTACGGACTATGTACATTTTAAACATTTTAATAAGGGTATGTGAGAAACCATCTAAGACAGTGGTTACCAAACTAGGCCTCACGAAATTTTCCAAGGGGTTCGCCAAAATATTTCTGTAATGGCGGATTTTTGCAGCACTTTATGAGAAAATAGGAATTACTTACAACTGTTTATTGTCTTACACTGAAATCTGGTGGTTGGTTATATCGAGTTAGAACTCATACAAGATTGTTATAATTTAAACACTAAGTTTTAGTTTTTCTTACCAACCATCCCTTTCAAAAAGCAAAATGCATGCAAGATCAAATGTGGCTCAAGGCTTTGGCCTAGTTGGCAGACATTTTCTCAAAATTGAACAGTTTAAACCACTCATTGCAGGGGTCAAATATTAACGTTTTTACTGTGCAAGACCGTATCGAGTCGTTCATAAAAAAATTAACTTTTGAGAAACATGTTTAGTTAACAATCAAACGGAGTGATTTGATACTCATCACGACTTCATGGTAGAAAATCAGCTTTCTTTGAACGAAAATTTAAAGAACGTGGTTATAGGTCACTTGAAGAGACTTGGAAAAACCTTGAACAAATACTTATTTCTCAACCATAATAACAATTGGTTTCGCAATACCTTGGAAGAGACAGCAGTTTTGAAATTATCCACATTAAGCATGAGTGAAAAAGAGCAGCTTCTTGAAATGTTTACCGAGTTTGAATTAAAGAAAAGCTATACATCTTTGTCATTGGTTTCTGGTTAAGTTTAAAGGAGGAGTTCTCATTGTTAGAGAATAAGCTATTACAGCTTTGTTACCATTTTATTTTTCTTCTTATTCCCTGACTTTAAAGCTCTGTGCCATCCAAAGCAAGCGCATCCTTCTCACTAAGTCACGTGAAGAAGTGAGTAACTGTTAAAACCTTTAAAATAAACGTAAACTTTAATCGACATGGAATTCTGTGATTAAAGGAGGGTATTTCAGTTATGTCAAAGCAGCACTTTCAAGTACCACTTTAAAATGAATGTGAAATCGGATGATATTGTGACAGTAAAGATAAGAAAATTTCACTATAGTGCATTGCTTATTTAATTTTAGTTTTAATTTTTAAAACAAATCTATAATTATTTGAACTTTTACTTAAGTAGTATCAATATTATTTGATTATATTTGGCAAGGTATCCCAAAGTACCTACCGAGCTACAGTAGGTTAATTTAAAGGTATTAAACATTTTAATTAAAGTTAATAAATAAATTTTATAAAAATTAGATATAAAATTAAGTGCGTGGCTATGGATATTTTCCAGGGGGTTTGTGCAACTTAGATGTTTGTGAAAGGGGTTTGCGAGTCGAGAAAGTTTGGGAACCACTGGTCTAAGAGAAAGAAACCTCTCTGAATATCTAGTTGGAATTTGAACCCTGACTTCCCCGACATTGGCAAACTAAATCAGGCGTTTAATCCACGTAGCCACTAATGCCGGTCTATAATAGCTATTTGATGCTATGTATTTAAAATCATCAATGACCCGCCTCGGTGGCGTAGTTGGCTAACGCGCTTGTCGTGTTAAGCTCGACTGCTGAGGACGGGGAGATCGAGGTTCAAATCTTGGTCGAGTGAACTGGGGGTGGTTTTTCCAAAATGGTTTTCCCCTCTCCCTCAACGCAAATGCGGATTCAATTACTCTAATTAAATCTTCCCAATTCCTAATCCATTAGAGTAATTATTACTTAAAAAGCGTATAATACGAACTGGTAGTAAGACGCGGTGCTAAATATTAAAAAAAAATGTATCCATGGAATAATTTTAAAATTGTTTTTTCCCTGTTTAAATTTAAATTTCCACACTCGTATTTAAAGTTAAAACAAAAATACAGCGTAGTTTTAAATAGTTCCAAGTGTTTCTGTTATTTAAAATTACGTAGTAAACACTAAAGTTAAACTATTGTATTTTTCTCGGTCCCGGCACAGATTTATCTGATTGCCAAACCCTTCCTTCACCTCTGACAAGACGTGTATTAATCACAACTTGTGAATGTGAGGAATGCCAGGCCTCCACCGTGGTTCGGATCCCACGTTAAACTGTAGGTCCTCTATTTCATCTCACAATCACACTACCAATACACATTAGTGTAAGTGCGTATAAGCCGAATGGGTAGTAAGACGTGGTGCTAAATAATAATAATAATAATAATAATAATAATAATAATAAAAATTATAATAATAATAATAATAATATTGTATTTTGTGTGAGTACGTGAATGTAGGCTGGAGTGATATTAAGATATTACAGACAAACGGGCTGGTCAGCTATGTATCGTGGGCCGTGAGTTTGTAAGCCCTGCCTTATCATTAGTTAACCATAAAGGGAAAATAAGACTATAGTCTAGTCTGGTCTAGTATTGTCTAATCTAGTCCAGTCCATTAAAGTATTGGTGTCACCTTACAGTGTAAACTAATTATAGGTTACATAAATATTATTTTGAAACGCGAGATACAAAATAAATAGGTATCTCAAACTGCTTTCCTAATTGTTATCTTACATCTGTTATTAATGAATAGTACTTTAAATGGAAAATAATGAGTATAAAACTTTACAAATACCATTTTAACGTTATTTATCACCACTAATTAATATTCGATATTAATTCATTTTATCTGTTCGATCTCTTAGATATGTTGCTGGGTATCTTGCCTACAAGATAGAGCGGAAATTTCATTGTAAACTCTGCAAGAATACATTGACAAAGTGTGATGCCAACATGGAGTCAGGGCATGATTATTTAATTTTTCATAGAGCATATCTTAACAAAGGGCAAGATGACTTAGGGAATCTCAAATCCCCTACAGATATGTTCACACACATCACGGATCTTGTCCTAGAAACCTTTGTTGGGCTATTTCCTGATGTGCAGCACCAAGAAGGTATTGTACATATAATGTTAGGAAAAGCATTGAGTAAAATAAGGCTAATATACCCTCACTGGCTTAAACAATGCAAAAAACACAAGCTATTTGCACTAAGCCACCTTCTTAAAGTTAGAATCCACAAACACTTGCAGTGGACTGCAAAGGTGAACATTCATTGTTTAGGGAAACCGACGCAAAAAATGAAGAACGTATTACACCAATAATTGCATCTCGTTGAGTGAATTTGGGAGAGTTGAGTACTTGTGACTAAGCTGATTTTGAGCCCAATTAAATTTAATAGCTTAACTGTGTTTTTCACATATTTCTATGAATCTAGACTATTGTATCTAAAGTAAGATTTGTAGCGTGTTCCATTTCGAAACGTTGAAATAATGTAAGACTTTATAATTTGTATTAATTGTGATTGTGTTGCAAACAAAACCAGCTTTTTGGCTTAAACTTTAGGTTAAAAACTTTTGACTTTTGAATATTAGGTTTAGATAGGAGTATGTTTAAATAAAACACTTTAGTTGTTAATCTCTAAAAGTTCAAATATTTACTGTATCTAGCCAAACATTCTTCATAAGACTATATAACTATATTTGGTAAGTTAAAAATAAATGCGGTATTCAAATAATTGGACATGATGACAATATGAACTCGAAAACTTACATAAGTGGCCAATGTAATATCAACTACTTTTTCCTTCTTAAATTGTGATTATTTTACTCCATAGTGCCATTGAAAGTAGTTTTAAGAATGTATAGAAATATGTTTTCACTACTAAAATGTAAAGTGATTTGTGCTCATATTAAGTAAATAGACACTTTTTACTTTCTCTAGACCACTTGAAGAAGGAAGTATTGAGATCGTAAAAAAATCTAGCTCAAAATGTTGATAAATGTCAACCTCCCAAAACAGATAAGTGCTTTTTGCTATGCTGTCTACCTGTGTGTCTATATCTAGGCCTAGAGCCGAAACAATTTTACTGGTCAGGCTAAATAAAACTTAGTATCTAGGGTTTTTATAGGGATCCCCCAAGGAGTTTTAAGAGTTACCTATCCTACCCTAAATTGAGGGTAGCTTACTAAAGGTAAAAAAAAAGAAGAGATAAAACAAGTTCTTGAAATCTGCTCTAACGATTTATATTAAATGTCGTATCTGGCCATTGTTTATCATTTTAAACTAAATGGCCCTTATAATAATCTCATGATAATAATTTTAAGGCAACTTTACATAAGCAGAAATTTCAATATTATCTCTGCAAGTATTTGAGACACGAAATAACTCACTATGGTAAGGTTGTAGTAATATTATAATTTTAGAAAATCTTTACTTGACATATATTTTTATAAAACCAATAAGGGGCTGTCCATAAATTACGAAAGGATTTTTATCATTAGGTTTTTCCCAAATCCCCCTCACGTAGGGCTGTGGCTGTTGAGGAACATCAAGAGCTGTTTGATGAGACATATAAAGTTGATGATGGGAAGCAAGATGATACATTGATTGTTGAGGGAGTGACTAAGGAACATTTTGATGTGGTAGAAGTATCATGGGTAGCTGATCGTTGGATGTATGGGGTTGCAATGCTTGTTGAAGGTAAAAAAGAAAATGTCCAGGGTAATAGCTGGACTCGCATTATAATACTTTTATCTCATACCGAGAGACCAAGTTAAATATTTCAGCCTTAGCAGATATTTGAAATTGTTTGGGCACCTGTCGAAATGATTCTTCAATGGCTGAAAAAACTTAGTGATGTGTGAGAGGAGTGTTTGAAAGGGTGTAGTGGGGGTAGGCAATGGCTGCCATAACAGTATCGCAGGCTACGTGTCTTTCCGCTTTCAAAGCGGAATGGAAAACCACGCACCGTACGTATACGATACTATGCTGATGTGCGAGGACCTTAAAGAAACAAATTTGAGGATTTATTATGTTTTCTCTCTTATAATAACTAAATATTGATATAATAATATCAAAATGAGCGTGGATATGCGGGGATGAGACATTTTGTTTAGATTTCCAAACTACAAGGCCAATTTTTCCTGTAGAGACAATAAATGAGGTGGGGGAGTTTGTGGTTTTGTTCGAAGAGCTTAATGGTTTCAAACATGTAAACTTAAATTTTTTAGTAAAGGTTCCTTTTCGGCCCTAGACCAGAGATAGGACCGGATTTTGTGAAATTCACCCAGTAAGGGATGTAAAAGGGGCGTTGAAATTTTCAAAATTCACTGACCACGCATCTTTTTAAATGGTGGCCTTGAAATTTAAAATGAACGTCTCTTTATAGAATTGGGTGAGAACAACTTTAGGGTTTTTCAAATTTCATCGCCTAAATTGGTATAAAGGGGCAAAAAGGGGTGGTAAATTCCATATACTCCAATCATGAAATGTTATATATAGAGGTTTATCAGGTGGCAGAGTACTAATATGATATTAATTTATGTACGGCATCTACATGATGGGTCCCGAGGTGCGTTGGAGAAAAGCGGGTGGGGTGTCAAGACTACCAAAACTAATATGAATAACTACTTTTCAAGGTGGTAAAAGATTGAAATTATGCAAATAACCAATGGGATCACTCCAAATAATTATAAATTATGAACATTTTTATTTAATATGTAGGACCCTGGGAAATAGGGTAGGGGATATAAACAGACTAAAAATCTTTAATGTGTGCTAGAAAATTTAAGTTTGACAGTCGGTTAGGAGGACAACTCTAACCAAACACATCTTAAAAATCTAGATTAAGGGTAGAAAAATGAGTTTTAAAATGTACAAAACTAATAGAAACAACTAATTTCCAGTGAGGTAGAAGAGTGAAATTTGGAAGTAAAGTAAAGGAACCTTGCTAAACAACTATCATTATGTACATTTTTAATTTTAAATGGGATTCTGGGAAATATGGGGAAGGGGGCGTGGGTTATAAAAATAAAAACAACTTTTAAATGTGATAGAATATTTAAATTTGGCAAGTAGGAAGAAGGAGCTTTCAAAAGTAACCAAATAAATCTTAATGTTATTTGAAATTTCTAAGCGGTAGTTGAAGAAATGGTAGGCGAAGACGACGTGCTCAACATTTTCATAACTTATACATTCAACTACTTCTTTGTGTGGTTGATAACTCAAATTCATAGGTATGGAGACTACTCTAAATAAATATAAAAAATTGAAAATTTTTAATTTTTAACTTAGACAATGGGAATGGGGGGGAGGGGCTAGTTACAGCCAGAAATAATTTTTGAGATGAGGTAAGAGATTAAAATTTGAAAGACAATTAGAAATAAAACTTCAGGTAACCAAATGAGTAGTGGAATTTAAAATTTGTCAGAGTGGGTTGTAAAAAGTGGGTTGAGTGGTTAAAAACTTACAAAACTACTATAAACAACTTCTTCTCAGTGTGTTATAAAATTAAAATTCTGCATTTAGCCAAAGATACCACTTCAAATAACTATAAAAGTCCGAACATTTAAAAGTTTAAAATTAGTAGTCCAGGAAATAAAGGGGAGTTTAAAAGAAATATTAAGTATGGTAGATAAACTAAATTTGACATGCTTGTAGAAGTACGGCTTTAAATAACCAAATAAATCTTAAATTTGAGATTTTGTGGTAGTTAAAGAAATGGGACGCAGGAGGCTAAAATTTTCAAAGCCAGTTGATAAATTATTTCTCTGTGTGATATAAAATTGGAATTCGTCCAGCAAATACAGGGACCAATCAAATTAACTACAATGGCTGAGCATTTTAAATTTCAAAATGAGTCTACAGGAAATAGGTAAAGAGGGGGAGGGGTGGCGGGTGATACCCCATCACAAGTAGGAGGTAGAAAATTAAAATTTGTTAGAAGTGTAGAGGTATAATTTCAAATAACCACAAACACATTTCAAATATTATTTATTTCTAAGAAGGGTGGTGATATGGGGGTTAACTAATTAACTAATTAACATTAGTCAGGCGGATATAAGGATCAACTCAAAAAGTATCAAAGACTGGATTCTTAAATTTCAAAATGAAGGAGGGGAAAATAGGGAGGGATTTCCCCTGAAAATGTTTCCAAAGATATATAAATACAATTCTTGTGGAGGTAGACACTTTAAATATCGCCATGTAATTCAATAGACCTTCCCAGATAGCGGCCAAATTGAAGCCCAGGAAATGGAAGCGCTTAAAATGTATACAACCAATATAGAACACTCTTTTTGATGTGGTCAGATTGAAATAGCTTATAAGATAATCAAATACGTCTTAAAAACTCAAATTGGAATTGTGGGAGCTAAGAAGGGGGAGGGAGAGAGAGAGAGGTATTTGGAAATGAGAGTAAACTGCCACCTTCCCAAAAGAATATACTTTTATGCATAAAAGAAAAATTAAATTTGCCAAGTTGGCAAAAAGACCACCCAACATAACCATGCAAGTTGGGAAGTTTGTAATTTCTAAAATTTACTGCTGGGAAATGGAAGGGGTCCTTAAAGTTCCCTAAACACCAAAAATTTGATATGGTGGAACACTAACTTTGTAAAGGCAGAGGAAATAGTATAAAGTACTAAAAGTAAATGAATACGCAAACTAAATACTATTTTAAAGTGGACACATTAGATTTACAAATACATAGCAGTTATCGCATATCTAGAAGCGGCATAACTATAAAAATAAACCAATTCAGGCGACATAACTTGGTGGTCACGATTATCTTTGTAAAATCATGATGTTTCATATTTAATATGTTTCTGTAACCGAGTATATTATTTAATTTATGTTCTTTGGTGAAATGTGATGCTAATTTTTCTAACATTTTTCTATGATCTTGCTTAGGTAAAGTTTGCTTTGTCAATGGGGCACAACGGCCACCCTGTGATTGCGCTCGTTTGAAAACTCAGTTAATAGATTAAGTAATATTTTCTTTCTTAGATTTCGTATCTATTAATTGATATAACTAGTTTGTGATTGCCATGGTTGGTTCAGGATTGTATGTCAAAGATTGATCTAGTACAATATGAAATCAAAGTGACCAGAATATTATGAAATATATCAATGTCCAAATTTATTTGACACATATTTTAATCAAATTTCTGTTAAATCATATTTTTGCATTTAATTATTATTATTGTATTGATTTTTTAATGCTAGTGATCATAATTTTAGTCTCGAGCCTGTCCAAACTATATAAACAGAACTTTATTTTACATCTTAATAGATAATTTTTACACAAAACACTTTGTAACTATGGCTGTGATTAAAACAATATTTGAGTATAGTTAAGAGTATTTTATATATACTTGTACTGTCAACAATTTTACTCACTTTACTAAACTATATTTTATTTTGATGTAAATAGTTATTTTTATGAAAATCTGCGATTGTTAAATGTATGAAAATATTGTTCTTTTATAGTAAAATAATCTTGTATTGAAAAAGTTTTCAGAGTAAAAAAAATTATTTCTATTCCCCTTTACTAAAATTAAGAGATATTTAATTCTCCATACAGACACGAGAAGGTGTTGGAAGAGTGTAATAATTGGACAAAACATTATGATCGTTTTGTTGGGTGATCCTAAAAGAGCGTTTAAGAAAATATGCTTCATTTTCAGTCTTGATTTTACTATAAACTGATTTAAAACCGATTTGTTAACTCTCATTGCACATCTGTATAAAATAATGTTGAATATAATCTTTCCAGTGTTTAAAATAAGACGGTATTACCGATACCCAATATATACCTAGGAAACTCTTTTTATTATATTATCTATGTATTTAACTTTAAAAAAAATTAGTAGCATATCCTTGATTAGTTTGTATTTATTTGACAACTAAATGTAAAAAATAAATGCAACCTTTACAACATAAGTATTTAATTTTAATTACTGACATATTTTGTGTACACGTGTCATACTTCCCATTACAGCTATCCGCGTATTTAATCCAATGGATAAGGAATGAGGAAGGTAAAATGTTTGGGAAATGTGCCCGTGTTTGCGTTGAAGGAGAATTATAAGCATATTAGGAAAAAACACTCTCAGTACAACCGATCGGTATTCGAACACATATCCCAGTTATTTGAAGTCTAGTCTAACGAAAAAGTGAATCGTAAAGAATTGTGACTGCAGAAGCTGGTCACAAAATATTTAATAATTCATTTACAAGTGCATTTCCAAGACTCATGTCAACACTGTAGAAGCACTGGTATTGTATATTTGGTTCCAACCCTCCCCATTGTTTGCAAAGTTTTGTTAAATGAAAGGGGGGTGAGTTGGGGTAAGGGATTGCCTCTACCTGATCTATTGTACTAGGAGAGACAAGACAGCAACTTTTAGCTCTCACTCTATCGGTTTGTCTCTCTCATCAGAAAATTTTTGAAATTGAGTTGTTTCAAAGAATTCTAACTTGGAAGCGCTGTTATCACTGGATATTTTAAGTTCTACCTGACTCGAGGAGCGCAACAAATCTCCCGTAAGGCTGTGTATCTGTTATTTCCTTGTCTGTGGCCAAGGTCTAAAGGACACGATGAATACGTTTTACCGTGCCTTAAATGTATTTGGTGAGTCATTTTATTCTAGGCCTAACTATAATGTTTGTGTTTAAGTTCAGTAAAGTAGGCAAATAAATGGGGGATGCGTTTATACCAGGGTATCAAGAATGGACCAGCAACAGGAGACTGTGGGTAATAAATTTGATAATCCCTAAGTAGTTGATATATAAAAATGTGTTTGATACTCTCACGTTTGGGAAAATCCTAGGTCCGACCAAGTATGATGTGTAGTGACGATCTGTGATGTTTGGATGTTTGACAGCGATGAGCAGGAAGGACTGACTTCCGTTTGGCCTGTAAATATAATTGATTACTTTACATGATTCAGTAAAAATAAGACGAAACATGGAAGAAACTATTGTAACTGTATTGTGTATTATGTTTGTAAATTTCAATGATATATTGTAGTACCAACCTTGTATTTGGAAATTGTCCAAGGAATAATTAAAAATTTCCATAATTTTCTTAGAATCACGTAGGAACAGATTTTAACTTGGTTTAAACCTGCCCTACGAGATTACGGAGCACTGTAATGATTTTTAATAATCCTCTAGTTTTTTATTACTATTACTATTAGTATTCTTAAAATCATTAAAAAATAATATTAATAGTTGTGGTTTTGTGAATGTACCTTTTTTTTATATGCACTTTGTGGGATGTTAGTAATGGCCGCCTTGGCGGCAGGTTAGTTTTAGTTGCTGTTACCCTGGGATATTAACTATTTAAGGTGGTTCCCTGGTAGCTTACATTTTTGGAGAAAAAAATTATGAAAAAAAACAAAAAATATCTTAGATTTATTATTACACTAATCTGTGCACTATTTTATAACTTACCTTATATTTTTGCATTCCAATTTCTATCGTTAATTTTTTTATTTTGGCCTATTTTCATTTATTATACATTTCTTCTCGGGGATCCATCTTGATTGGGTAAGTAGTTCGCGATCCCGCACACGAGCGTGTTGCCAGGCGAACTTGTCTGCCACGCGATTGTAGAATATAAAGGAAGATGAATATATAATTTTTAAAATTTATTATTATTATTATTTTCTGGCGAGTATTTTTTGTCATGGAGGGAGGCTATAATTGTTTTGTAATTGTTTTAGTAATCATAATTTTGTTATTGTTAATTTTAAGCGTTATCCCTAATGTTGTACTTGGTATAAAAAGGCTAGTTTAGGAGTTAGGATTTTTTTGCTGGAATATTACCACCATTTTGGGCAACTTTTGGGTAATTTGGGGAAGACGCTCGGAAAGAGGGACCGGGTGGGAGGATTCCGGAGAGGACATTGGGTTTTTAAGTGATGGAGGTGAGAGGACGTGCTGTTTTTCAGTCCGTCGCCATCCAAGGCAATCTACACATATTATAAACTATTATTGCCTGTTAAGAAGGTGCAGACCAAAGTAAAGCTGGAAAAAAGGACTTAATTTGATGTTTTATTATTGGGTTTTTACTACATTTGCCAAAATATAATAAATTTTTTTCACGCGAGTGTAAGCGTGTGTTTGGATACCATTTTGGAGATTCGACTGACTACACAAAAAACTTAATTGGTGGGCCTGGTCCTTTTCAGGATAGACTTAATTTTTTTTTTGTTACTTGTAACATGTATTTCCTCCTGAATTTGTTAAATAAAATTCTCGGATCTACCCAGGAAAATAAGTGTAGTTGGTCCCGTGACCAGGATAGATAAAGGTATCAACGGCTAAGCTGCTCCTCAAGGGGATATGACTCGTCCATTAACTTGCAGTACCACTTTTGAATTTTGAAATTTTTTTATGACAAAGTTTTATTAGTGCTAAGTGTATTTTTGTACAGGTATGTTTATTTCGTGCTCTCCGAAAGCTAAGCTGTGGTAGTACTTTAACAAGTACATTTTATTATTTTATTTTTATTTTTGTAAATGTACCATAAGTTCATGGAGGAAACGTCGGAGCTGGTTGGGATGGGTCGATTAAGCTGTACATTGTCTATAATTTGATGGTCATACCAAATTCCTTCCACATGCACCCAGTAGAAGTTTCCCCGAACCATTAAGAATAATTAATATTAGTCCTTAGGTAGTTTTTCTTAGGTAATATTCTCGACTATTAGAGGCGACCTTCAGGTTAGTGAGCAAAATTGTTAAACCCCCTTGGTCACAGATCTACAACTCTGGGAAGAAAGGGGAAGGGGTATTCGTTAATAAATAATATTCCGACATTTTTAACTTTTTTGACTACATAAACATTCCTTATATAATTTATTTAGTTCTAAATGCATAAGTATTAACGTGTAATATTCAAATTTCTCCATATTAAATAATTGTAAGCTATGACGTAATACCCCACAATGGCATATTGTGGGTATTCATTACTTATATCGATGTCATTCTACCCCCAGAACTACTCAGAGTTCTTTTCTCTATAAATTCAATTGTTTATTGCAATTATAGCCGTCGCATAGCAATATAATAAATCTTAGTGGTGTCTTTTCAGAGCACCATTAAAGATGTCAATTTGTGATTGTGTTCAAGAAATTCAGTTAAATTATTTATTAAACCAAAATGAGCCAAGGATGTTTCGGTGGAATTTGCGGAGGGCTAGGCCGGCGTGTCCGTGGAGCGTTTCGCAGTATCCGGGCACGCCTGGTTCGCCGAAATTTACGCCACGGTAAGTTACAAACTTGCATCAATAAGTTATTTAGATTTTCTACATCAAATTGTTGCTACACATATAATATTCTCTGTAATTACATTAACATCACGTTGTTACAAATTCAATGTTATCTGAACATAGTATAATCAAAAATAATTTAAACAGACACAAATATTTCTATTTATTTAAATTTTATTTATTGTACAGTTAAATTTTATTTAGTTTATTTGAAGTAAATGCAAAGATTATTGCCAAGGAAGATTTCACCACTAAGAAAAGTTTGCCAGATTAATAAGTAAAGAGATACTTTGTCATCTCAAATAAATAATTAGAAATGAAATAGACGTAGAAACACTTAAATGTGGCAGTACTCGAAAGTAAATAAGTAATTTGTTTTTTTAAGAGAGATTGTGCTGTCAGATATGTCTAAAGCTAATTACATATATGACAAATATGAATGTACAAAATGCTATGCAAGATAGTATATAATATTATAGTCATATCGATAGGTTAAAATAACACAAACTATGTTGTCTGTATTTACAATACCATGACGTTATTACTAATCAAACAATGTTGTTTGTATTTACTTTACCATCAGTTGTTAATACACAAATTTGTTGTCTATATTTACATTACCATCAGTTGTTACGAAACACACACATTGTTGTCTGTATTTACATTAATATCAGTTGTTACTACAAATACACAATGTTGCATATATTTAAATTGCCATATTGCTATTACTACTCACACAATGTTTCCTGTCTTTACATTACCATCAAGCTGTTACTACACAAACAATGTTATCTGTATATAAATTACCATCAAATTGATACTACACAGACACAC
Organism: Timema cristinae; assembly: GCA_039000515.1. Lineage (NCBI taxonomy): Eukaryota > Metazoa > Arthropoda > Insecta > Phasmatodea > Timematidae > Timema > Timema cristinae. Next base: position 53,370 of record JBCFYV010000306.1, read on the forward strand.
TGTTTTCTGTATTAAAATTACCAACAGGAGTTACTACATCCACAATATTATCTCTATTTAAATTACCCTCAAACTTGTTACTAAGCACACAATATTGTCTGTATTTACATTAATATCAGTTTTTACTACACAGACAATATTGTCTCTAATTACAATACCATCAAGTTTTTACTACACACAATGTTTTCATTATTTAAATTACCATAAGTTGCTACTACTCACACAATTTTGTCTGTATTTACATTACCATAAGTTGTTACTACTCACAAAACGTTGTCTGTCTTTACATTACCATCAAGTTGTTACTACACAAACAATGTTATCTGTATATAAATTACCATCAAATTGATACTACACAGACACACTGTTTTCTGTATTAAAATTACCAACAGGAGTTACTACATCCACAATATTATCTCTATTTAAATTACCCTCAAACTTGTTACTAAGCACACAATATTGTCTGTATTTACATTAATATCAGTTTTTTACTACACAGACAATATTGTCTCTATTTTACAATACCATCAAGTTTTTACTACACACACAATGTTGTCTGTATTTATATTACCATCAGTTATTACTACACAGACAATGTTATCTGTATTAACATTACCATTATCATTACCATCAGTTGTTACTACACAGACAATGTTGTCTGTATTAACATTACCATTACCATCAGTTGTTACTACACAGAATTGTTGGTTTTATTTACGCTACCATCAAATAGTTACTACCCAGACAATGTTATCTGTATTTACATTTCCATCAAGACGTTACTACACAGACAATGTTGTCTTTATTTACATTACCATAAGTTGTTACTACTCACACAAAATTGTCTGTATTTACATTACCATAAGTTGTTATTACACATACAATGTTATCTGTATTTACATTACAATAAGTTGTTACTAAACAGACATTATTTTCTTTATTTACATTACCATCAGAAGTTACTACACAGACAATTTTGTCTGTATTTACATTACCATAAGTTGTTACTACTCACACAAAATTGTCTGTATTTACATTACCATAAGTTGTTATTACACATACAATATTATCTGTATTTACATTACAATATGTATGTTACTCTACAGACAATGTTATATGTATTTACATTACCATCAGTTGTTACTAAACAGACATTATTTTCTTTATTTACATTACCATCAGAAGTTACTACACAGACAATTTTGTCTGTATTTACATTACCATAAGTTGTTACTACTCACACAATGTTGTCTGTATTTACATTATCATCAAATTGTTATTACACAGAAAATGTTATCTGTATTTACATTACCATCAGTTATTACTACACAGACAGTGTTATCTGTATTAACATTACCATTACCATTACCATCAGTTGTTACTACACAGACAATTTTGTCTGTATTTACATTACCATCAAGTTGTTACTACTCCCCACATTGTTATCTGTATTTACATTACCATCAAATTTTTACTACACAGACAATGTTGTCTTTATTTACATTAACAAAAGTTGTTACTACTCACACAATATTGTCTGTATTTACATTACCATGAAGTTATTATTACACAGACAATGTTATATGTATTTACATTACCATTATGTTGTTAGTACACAGACACTGTTATCTGTATTTACATTAACATAAGTATTTCCTAAACATGTACGCAACTATCAGGTGAGAGATTACCCCAAAGTGAATGTGTTCTCTTATATATTGAGGGTGAAGGTTTACTCACCCTTATTTTTAATAGAAAAACCAGTCACAGGTCATTCCTACCTCGACATGCCTACCTTTTGGCCTCTGCCTCTATTTGAAGAAGATTAAAACGAATTCATCTTCCATCAAGATGGGGCACCGCCTCACTTCCGCTTGGATGTACCTGAACAAACATATTATCTGGGAGCTGGCTTGGTCGTGACCGTACGACGATGTGTCGTGGGGCAGATAGCCAGCTCAATCACCGGACTGAACTCCATACGATTTCTTGATGTTGGGTTATGTGAAAGACATAATATTTTTCACACCTCTGCCACGATCTTGCTGCAGCTGAGGCAGAGAATCACAACCTTCGTTGAGTCCGTCACCGCCGACACACTAAACAAAGTGTGCGAAGCGTTTTCTGCCGTGTTAATTGAGGAGCTTATAATGAGTCATTTTAAACTATAAAAAAAGCTTCCAGGGTTTCTGTATCGACTAGAAAATGTTTCCAGTTAATCGGGTGCAACGTTCCTTTCTTATAACTTTTCGAAAGTGTAAATATCATTTGTGCTCACCTCTATATAGTTCTTAGCTATTAAGAGCATTGTTTTATATTTAAATTATTTGCTATAACGATCATGTTTGAATATATGTTAAGCTGAGTATAATGACATATGAATGTGTGTGTGTTCCTTAATGTTTGTTTTTGTTTGTTTTCCCCCGCCCTACTATATTTGGTTCTAATTTCTTCATTTATTTTATTTTAAAAGGTCATTAATATTCAATTATATATGTGGGAAATATATATATTTTTGTAATTCTATTACAAATGAGTTCTTATTAGGCCTACTTAAGTATTAAATGTCCATTCTTTATTATAATAAGGGATTAAGTGTTAGAAAAGGCACTGGTCTTAAAGTAATGCATACTGTCACAGTATGCTTACAGAGTAAGGTGTTGGGCTGTGGTGGTGTACAAGCTATAATAAAAATGTCAAAACTCAGATCAGTAGCTTGCGAATGTTTTAGGAATGGTCTAATGTGATGTGAGAAACTAAAAAGTTCTTAAAAATTATTACGTCCATGGTTTAGCTCCAAAAAGAGTTAGAAGAAGAAAAATGCTTATTGATTAATTGGGTATAGTTGAACCTATTATTGAGATAAATAAAAAAAAAATTAAATTGTATTTAAGTTGCTTAAAAATAGACTTTCTGACCATAGCATAGACATGGTAAAAGAAATCGTTTATTTCACATATACAAAGGTTTTAGAAACAACGCAAATAATGTTTCCCCTGAAAACATAGAAACCCTTGTGAGTTTTACGATTGGAACCACACTATTGTATGTGAAGAGTTAAACACATTCAATGAAATGTATTTTGCCAATCACTCAAGCATAAATTGATGATTTGTTCCACGTAAAAGTGAGAAATCTAAAGACACAGCTCAGATAAAGGATCATGTTGAAAGGAAAACAAGCATGGACGTTGATGATGTGTCTGAAAGTGAAACATAAAATGAACCTTAACAGATTAAGAGTTTCAGTGTGACATAGGTTTTTTTAAACCTTATGGGTGCTTTATTAGATTTTCAGGCTTCAATAGATTGAAAGTTGTCAATACAACCTCGCTATCTTTGTCCATAACCAGTTATTTGGCTGAAAGAGCTATGAGCAGAGTTAGAATAATAAAAAACAGGCTCAGGTTTGCGATGGGAGATGCATGGCTTTCGAACCTTATGGTTCTAGCTTCAGAGAAAGACTTGTTAAAGTCAAATCTTAATGAAGAAATAATTGATGCTTTTTCTTTATCGTCATCGCAAAGAAAGATGTTGCTGTGCCAAATATAAGCAAAAGAAATAGGACTTTACCAAACCATTATTGATTTAATTTTTTATTCCTTACAAGACACTGTATTCACCATTTTTCCAATATGGCAGCCGTAAATGGGATGGATCAGGAGTGATTAGCCTTTTTTTCGTGAGAACTTGACTAAAATAATCATTTATAATACCATTTTATTCTGGGACAAAATTAAAAACTACCAGCTTAGATAGAATAAGGAGAATGGATTATAGGGCGTGGACACTGGTTGATAGAAGGATGTTGATACTGGTTGATACGAAGACTAGTTGATAGGATGTTAATACGGGTTAATATAGAGAAAGGTTGATGGGAATTTAATACGGTTTGATGAATATACTGGTTGATAGGGTACGAATACTGTTAGCTAAGTTGTTTTGTCTGGTAGATAAGATGTGGAGTAAAGCTGAGGGTCTTTTGATTAATACATTGTTTTCCTAGTTACATGGAAACTTTTGTTTGTTTTGAGATATGAACTATTTGACCATTTATTATATAAACCATTATTTCTGCAGCAAATAATTTTTTCTTGGAAAACACACGTGGTTTGAGTATGGAATTTATACCTTTTGTAAACCTCAATTTATTGTTTTCAAATGTCATACATTCAGAAGTAAATAATAAATCTTGTTGGGGTTTAATTATTTGTTATGATAATGGGAGTATATAAACTCACCCAAGATACAATAACCGTAATATTTATTGGTGGTTTATTTAAAACACGTTTAGCATTTGTGTGTAATCAGAATATTAAAAATTGAGTATCGTTTACAGTCCTTAATAAGAAATCATTATAGTTAGGCAATTTTGAATGAATTGTTTATTCAAATCTTTTCAATTGAGCTAAGTATAGAAGTACTTAGTAGTAATTTTTTTACAATAAGTTCTCCAAAAACTACCAATCAAATAGTTCTGTTCATATTATTCTAAATATGAGCAAAATTATTAAACGTTTTGATAGCCAACTTTTAGCATTTTTATAAAACCATTAGTTGTAAAAGTAAGCTTTATACTTTATCATTGCTTAAATAGTTTTTCCTACTCAATATAATATTGTTCTGGTGACGGTTTGTTGCAGTTGATGGTGAGCGACAAGGGGGCACCCCTAACACCGCTGGGTGCCCGGACGATGGGCTGCCATCGTCCACTCAACCTGTTCGGGATGAACATTTTTTTCCAGGGGAAATGACGGCCGCCACCAGTGTACAAAAGAAAGAGAGGACACTTAAACGGAATGGTAAGTATTGGTCAGAAAGTCAGTCACCTTCCTATCAAGAGAAGAAGACTCATCTGAGAGAACATCGTTAAGTCAGCCACCTTCCGGACTAAGCCAACAAGACCCTTCTTCTCTGGAACTGGTAGCGTCATCATCAGGAACAACTTTCCTTCATGGTAACATTGTAAGATCGTCCAGTCGGTCCAGTCCACCTTCCGTGTCAGGTCAACAAGGTTCTTCCTTCAGTACGGAGCATTCCAAGTCCATGATGTTGACTCAAGAAGCTGTTGCGCACATGGAGAAAACATCTGTATTCGATGAGAAGACTCGTTATCTTATAATGAAGGCGTGTGAGTATTACAAGATAGAACAATTGGTAAGTAAATCCAATAGGGAGTCAGCAACCTCCAGTGAGTCAGCCACCTGCAGTAAGTCAGTCACCTCCAGTCAGTCAGCCACCTCCAGTCATTCAGCCACCTTCAGGGAGTCAGCCTCCTCTAAGGAATCAGCCTCCTCTAGTGAGTCAGCCTCCTCCAGACCGTCAGCCCCCTCCACAGAATCAGGAACCTCCAAGGAACCAGCCTCCTCCAGACCGTCAGCCCCCTCCATGGTATCAGCCAGCTCCAAGAAAGCAACCTCGTCTCCTAGAAATACAACTCAAGAGAATGGTAGAGACGCATTGGTAAGTCGTTCATCTGAGTTTGTTGAGGATTCATTCATTTCATCTTACGATGAGCAGCTCTCATCACGCTCGTATACAATGGTGAGACGGTTCTATCAATCTTCACCAATGGATAGGAGCATGATGAGATTAATTGAATTTAGATCCCCATCAATTTTGTGGAACTTAATTCATATGTGTAGGCGCTGCCCATATTTATTTAAACATCTTCCATATAGATTGTTTATTAAGGGAATTCATCCATCAATCATCAAGAGTCATTAAGCAAGAGCAAGTCCTAGATATCTTCTCCACTCAGCTGTAACCATCGTTAAAGGCCAGAGTTTATTAGCGCTATCGTAAATACAGGTAACCAGGCAGGTATCTAGTTTAAATAAATAAGGAACGTGTCAAGATAAAAAGTCAGAATTGATAAAAAAAAAATGTCAGGTTACATAAGGAAGTTTTGTAATATCTTAAAATAAATTAATATTATGCGTAGGAATAAATAAGAAAGAAATAGGAATCAATAAGGTGGCACATTTACACATAGATACAGATTGAGTCGAAATAAATATTGAGAATAAAGTCGATATAATAAATTATTGTATCGGGGTGAATAAGAAATTTTTCGTAATAGTTTAGAATTTAAGTAAAATAAATAGTTAGTTTGAATTGATTAGAATTAATAATGAACTCATCGGTTAATTACGAAACAAGTCAGAATAAATAAGGAACTAAAGGAAATAAAAAGGAATAAATTCTGCATAAATAAATAACGAGGTGGGATAAATAAAGAGGATTAAGTTAAAATAAAAAATATCGAGTCAGAAATGATTCGTAATAAAAAATATTAAATGATTATTTAAAAAAATAGTTTATATTAATAAGGATAGAGTTATAAATATAAAGGCTCATCACAATAATTTAAAGAACGACACAAATTAATAATAAACTAGTCACAATAAATAAGTAAAGATTAAAAATAAAAACGGCAAAGTCAAAAAAAATAAGGAACGGGTCGTAGGAAGCTAGTCATAATATTTATAAAGAAAGGTTTTGGAACTAATAAACAGTGAGTCAAAATACTAAAGGAACTAGTTAGAATAAATAAATAACTTTTCATAATTAATTAGGAATGAGTCGAAATAATTTTGTAAAAGTCAGATTATATAGGGAATGAGTTGGAAAAGTAATTATCAGGTCAGAATAAATAAGAAACTTATAGAAATGATTAAGTATAGAGTCAGAATAAATAAACAACCAGTAGGAATGAAAAAGTATCAAGCAATAATAATTAATATGTTGTGAGTCAGTATAAATAGCCAACGAATAGGAATAAATAATAAGGAACATTTTTGAAAATAAAGAACGAGCTACAATAAATAATTATGATTGAGTCAGAATAACGAAAAGAAAAGATCGGAATGAAGAGTGAAAGATTCAGAATAAATATTTTCAAATAGTCTGAATAAATAATTAGAAGGAATGAGCTGTAATAAATAAATACTTTTTAGGAACATATATGAAATAATAAAAAGGATTACAAGTCTAAATAAATAAGGAACTATTTGGAATAAATACTGAACAAGCGAGGGTGCGGAAAGCTAATTTTCCCAGGGGGTCCACTACAAATGTTATACCTTTGGCCTATAGTAATGTTTATACATATTATTTTTATAAATATTTATACTATGGGAGTACATCAAATTCCCGGGAGGGCGTAGAGCCCTCCCTGCTTCCCTTCCCGATCAAGGCCTTTCCATGCCCTTACTCGTTATCATTTAAAACACTGACTAGATATCCAATTTTAAAAAAAACGTTAAAAACATTTTCAAAATATTTTGAATTAAAGCAATAACAATCATAAGGCTTATGTATACTAGTCCTTTGCCATGAACAATTTTTTTTAAAAAGAAGAACACATTTGTATTCATAATGTAATATACTCCTATGATATAGATTTGATTTAATCATAGAAATTATAGAATATAGTCCAATTTTGAAATGTAAGTCGATGTTAAACTACCCTTAAGATAATTTTATCCTTAAAAATAGAAATACATTATTATTTGTCATTTCAACTATACTGCAGACATTCGTTTTAAAGTAAATTGTAAGAGATTTTTTCGAAAATTTCCAATTTTAAGAATAGTGTTTAATAAACTACCCTTACTCTAAAAGATAGAAATAAAATACAATAAACGGCTGAAGGTATCTCCACATTATATATAAATCTCAAGATTGATAAAAATCCGTCAAACCATATTGGTTGTGGTACCAGGTACAGACACACACACTGGGATACAGACAGAATTATATAGATAAACATTTTGTGGTTCGGAGGTAAATTAAGTGTCAATATTTGACATAATCTCAAGGTCACATATATTAACGATTACAAAATTTTCTATTTTAATGAGAAAGTAAAAATTAAAATTAGGAGAAAGCAATGATATATAATTAAGTACCCATATATGAATGCGGAGCTTGGGGTATGAGTGATTATATATATGGAAATGAGCCGTATCCCAATCATAATCGAATGTATTAAAAATGATTCCTGGGCTTGTGCTCGTTTCCCTTGTCCAGGTCTCATTTTTAATTTTATTAAATTATAAGTTGATAAGTTTAAAATGATTAGATAAAGAGTGTTGTAAACAAAGCTATATTATAATATTAATGATATCTTAAAACGTACACATAAAGGGAATTCAATATTGTTGATACAAGTAACTTTGACATTATTGTTACCTGCTCCAGTGAGCATATGGTCAAAATCATGAGTCTTCGTTGCCAGTGATGAGAATGTCAAAGGCTTGAACCCCGGCTGAGTGTATTAAGGGTAGTTTTCCCTAAATTGTTGCCTACTCTCCCCTATACAAATGCTCGTACATTTCCTCTACATTCTACCTTTATCATTCCTAGAACAATACCATAATTAGTAGCCCCCTGGGGCCGATCAGATTACTACCGGATAAATATTGCTATTGCTAAAGTTAGCGAATATATCAAAATTATCAGCCACTTTAATGTTTTACACTACTTATGAACTGAATTTACCTGACAGATAGCTATCTGTAAGATAATATATTTTTATTCAGAACATGCAAGATTGGTACTTTTTTTACTGGTGCGTCCTGCTGATAGCAATACAACCTAGCGAGTGGTGTCAACGCTCAATATTTGTTATATAATGGTGGCTAAACGAGTGCGAGGAAACATATGGCATCACGTGGGCACAGAAGCTAAGATGTCTGCCAAAATGTGGGCAATAGTTGGGAAAACGTTTACAAAATTTCATTTATTGTACTCACAATTTGATAATTTGTTCTAATATAATTATAACTCTACAAATAGCTTGTCAGTTTATATAAAAGTGGAAATTAAATGTTCTAACTTTATATAGTTAGAGCCCAGGCCTGTGCTTACTAAACACGTAAACCTCCCTATAAAAATGTGATGGATAAATATATTTTATCTGGAAGATAAATACTATCTGGCAGTCATAAGACGCACTTTTAACTTATCCATCAGTTAGAAATATATATCTACCAGATTATTATTTATCCAGGATTAATAAGACCGGCCCTTATATGTATAAGTGTGCATAGGAAGGCACCTATTATCGTGACATATGCATACATGACAGTATTACATGATGCTGTTGTGGTACTGGGAGGTGTCATCCGGTTGACATTTGGATACGAAACGGAATTTTAAGAATATCTGAGGGACTGATAGGTGCTAGTGAGACTTTTTAGAACAATGCTAATTTGAGAGCCTGAATAGTCTCAAAGGAAGGGAAACTTTTGAGTACATCCCATATGTTTTAACGGGAGTATAAAAATATAAAATGATTGGCAACCATTATGCTACTCTTTTACTGAGTGGCCATGGAAATTTTCCGTTAAAATTATACGGGTTTAACCGGTGTGGAGAACAAGTTTGTAGACAGAATTGCAGAAACCTTTTACCACATTATGTACTAAATTGAGAATTATGAAGACCAAAGGATCGGATAGTTAGGTAAATACAAGATCGTGGTCTTGTGTGGAGAAGGTAAAGTGTTGTGGGCACAATTGAGATTTTAAAAGAGTTTGGGAAGATGGGTACAAGGATTAAGAAAAGAAGAGATACAGAAGGAAAAGACTCGGGGATGGTGTGATACAGAAGATGGAGAAGAAGAGTACTAGAAAAAATAGACTACAGAATGAGAAATAACGTGAGGAAGAGATTGGCTTGGAATAGTGAAAATCTGATGAGTAAGAAGAAATTTATTATCTTTAATAAGGGTGAAAACAAGGAGGAGGATAAGAGGAAGAATACTTATAGGTTAGAAGTCCCTTATTAAAGATGAAGACAAGCAGGACTAGCAGCAAAAAGCATTAGGCTTGAAGCGCTAGGGGAATGGAGGAGGGCCTGCGGCCTACGGGCCTAAAATTTTTATTGGCGTTGTTTGTAATATGAGCAGACTATCACCTTTATGTGCGCTCACATTAGATAGTTCACGTGGCAGGGTGGTGTGAATGGATAGCCCTCTTGGCTATGTTCCGGGAAGGTCAACATATATAGATAGAACCAGTGTTTTTAAAAACTGCTATACTTTTGGATCACTTGTCTATGAGATACCTAGGAGGTCGGAAGCGTCTGCTGTTCATGGAGAAGACTACGAGGACACCAGAGAAAAAGCCGACATCAGACAACGAATTTAGTTTCATCCGCCTACAAAACAGAATCTGAGATGGTCTGCGCGGGGTCTTAAGCTTCGCTGATCATAACGGTTCCAAACAGTAGCTGAAATACATAAAAAGCGACCGGCTGCAAAGCAATAACTTGCAGTCAGTGACCTTCTTGGGGACATACACAAAAACACACCACATGGAGGGAGAGCCTCCACTCTCCCTCACACCCGTGCGCCACTAGTCTGCTATTTACAGGGCTGCGCGAAATGGCCACGGCACCACTCGACACAAATTATAACATTAATTTTCACTACGCCATGAAAAGAACAGAAATTCAAACTTTTCAAATTCAGAGGCTAACCTTGATACAAACGACATGGAGACAGATCACGACGGCAAAGGACCATTCACCCTAGTTGACAAAATTAAACGAAAGAGGAAATGTAGAAACTAAGACAAGACACAATCTAAGAAAACAATCACGACAGTAGACAACAAATATCAACCTCTGGATACTGAGACACCAATAAACATTTACACACCCTCAACACAGACAAACAGCAACAAGAGAGAGAGAGACTCTAACAATAGTGACTGTAGGGATAAACAACTATAAAAAGTTAACCGTGATAGCCAAAGGCCCTATGTATAGAAATGATAGGCCTTAAGGCAGGAGAGGGGGCAAAGCTATCTTGATCAAGACCCATCTACCTCACTACCATCATAATTTTCAAAATCTCCTGAATATAGAAGCTACTGGAATAAATGTTAATATTAGCGGCGAGAGTGTCCTGTTCGCGGCCATATACAAACCCCCGATCAAGACGCTACTACCATAAGACTTAGACAAAATCACACACGCAAACAAACTGTTTTCGGCGGGCGATCTTAACTCTAAAAACACCAGTTGGAAAAGCCGAGTAGCCATCGGGAACTGACAAATTTTAGCAGAACTTGATGACACTCACGACTGCGTAATTGTTGCCCCAAACGAACCTACATGTTATCTCTCCAACTATCTGCACAGAACCGATATCATAGACGTGGCATTGACTAACATATGTGTAACCACTGAGGATAAGATGGTATTAAAGGAACTGGATTCTGACCACAATCCCATATTGAGTGAAGTAACTTGGGACTGGTACGAGTTTATGCAGACACCGGAGGAAATTCTACTAGAAATACAAGATATAGAGTAAATAGAATAGGCTGACGCTACCTTACAACTCTTCACGTCTTCGGTGCATGAATCCTATCGGGTATACACCACTAGAACACGCACAAAACACGACCTCCAATAACAATACTCGTATTTGGACATACTTATAGCCCAGAAACGGGAAGCGAGAAGGGACTGGCAGACGTACAGAACCCCACATGCCAGGACGACCTACAACCGACACAGAGCCCAAGTTAGGAGAGTCAAGGACATCAGACGGAACAGATGGGACACTTACGTCACAAGTTGTGGAAAGTAACACGACAACTCAGGGGAACTAGCAGGAAAAAGACCATACCAGCTCTCCATGAGGAACACGGCATAGTTTACGAAAGCATAAAGATGGCTGAAGCTATAGCCGTGGTTTTAGAGAAAAAATTAAAACCTAACGACGAACCACAAGCTAATGACTTTACCAGATATGCGACTAGGACAGCCAGGGACAATTTGGAAGGACCAAACGACACTAGAGTAGAGGTAATCAATCTGGAAGAGCACACTACCACTATTAAAGACCTAACTAGTAATAAATCGCCAGGACACGACTACCTGACTAACGAGATACTAAAACAAATGCCAGGGAGAGCGGTACTAGCGCTATTGGATTAACTAAACTCATTGCCCACTCTCTTATATTTCCCGTATGACTGTAAGCTGGCTATATCAATAACAATCATCAAACCTGGAGAGGACCCGATGTTCCCTTAGAACAGAAGTCCAATCAGTTTATATACGACTATTAGTAAAGTTTACCAAAGATTATTATTCAAAGACTGAAAATAATAAATAATAGGATAGGTGTTATTCAAAACCTTCAGTGTGGATTTATAAACCACCATTCCACCACCCATCCCGGGGATTAATCGCTTTTAAACAATAAATAGCTCACTATTAATCGACCCAGTCTGGGTTTGGAGTTACAATCTATTTTGGGTAGATTTGATAATTTTACTAGCACCGCGATTTACTATTATATTGGTGGTCTATACGCAAATAATAATACTCTAATATTTTGAAATTAATAATATTTTTTATATATTGTAAAAAAACTGTATTTGACCTAAATAAAAATAACCCATTTAAATTAAAATCGAAACAAATAAAAACTAAGTAAAGTGTGGGAATTACTAGGTAAGCTCAGCCCTGAGTTGAACAATGGGAATTTTCTCAGGAAATTAGGTAGTGTGTGAGGTTCATGAAAAATTATCAGAATACTTGTATCCCGGCTATAATTAAGTCAGCTTAACTATTAATAGGACAAGTGGCTGTTGAACCTTCTTAATGTAGGGATGAATGGTTTGGAGAAACAAAACAAAAATAAAAATGGAAGGAGAGATGCCATTTCAAAGCAATTTGGAGTGGTCCTCCTTCTATTTTTTTAAATATGATGCCTCCAGAAACTATTTTGAGTTGTCTTCTCCAACAATATTTTTAAAATATCTTGTCCTTGGATGATATTTATAAATATCCGCACCTGGAGATTTTTGAAAATTTAATCTTTTTAGAAATTTTTTGCTAGCGATTTCAAAACATAGTTTAATGTGGCATAGCATAGCTAATCTTAGCGTAACGTATATTAATGTGTGAATCCACCTTTAGAGCTGCACCCTAAACCATGGAGCCACCAAAGCAGGTTACATGTCTTACTACCCGTTCTTACAGATTATACACCTATCTACTAGCTACGCAAATGTAGGGATGAGATTATTAGGAATGAAATATCTAGAATTTAGATTAGATGTAGCCGCATTTTCGTGTAGTCAGAATAGAAAACCATATAGGTAAAACCCCTCTAAGAGACCCCACTAGGATTCTAGCCCCTAAACTCCCCATCATAGCAGTCTAGTCTCCTGTAAGACTGACTCTTTTAGACCATATGGGTTCTCCTGGGCTTAGCTCACTAATTTGGAGTGGTTCTTCACCCAATTTTTTATAAATCAGATTCTTTTAAAAGAAATTTAGAGTATTCCTCCCTCCAATTTTTTTAAATTTTGATCTTTCAAATGTTATTTGGAGTGGTCCTTCTTCAAGAAATTTTTGAAATTTGGATAACTTAAAAAGCTATTTCAAATAGTTCTCACCCAGAATTTAAAAAAATGTATCTTCCCCCATTTTTTAAAAATCGGATTCTTCTAAAAACTTTTTAGATTCCTATTCGACTGAAATTTCCTCGAAAATTAGATGCCTCTGAAAGCTAGTTGATGTGGTCTTCACTAAGCAATAATTTGAAAAATTGAATCTTCCTAGAAGCTACTTGGAATGGTCCTCTTCTTGAATTTTTTTTTAATAAGATGCTTCTAGAAGATATTTAAAGTGGTCTTTCACCAACAAATATTTGAAAATTTAATGATTTCAGAAACTTTTTGGAGTGGTTCTCACTTGAAAATTCTTCAAAATGACATGCATCTGGAAATTATTAGTTATTATTGTTATAATTATTAGTTCAACCTAATGTATTTATAAAATTTAATATAATATTTAGCACCACGTCTTACTACCCGTTCGTTTTATACGCTTTAAGTACTTATTACTCTAATGGATTAGGAATTGGGAAGGTTGAATTAGAGGAAGTGAACCAGCATTTGCGTGGAGGTAGAGTGGAAAACCATTTAAGAAAAACCACCCCAGTTCACCCGACCGAGATTCGAACCTCGATCTACCCATCCTCAGCAGTCGAGCTCAACACGACAATCGCGTTAGCCAACTACGCCTACGAATCGGGTATTATTTAGAAAATTGGATCTATAAACAATTTAAATTCTAAAAAATATAATGTGGGCGTTGGAAAATAGGAAACAATGAATAGAAAATTTGAATAGCCCTATCCTATTTCCATTATACCCCAGCGTGCTTGTTATTTAAAAATCACTATAGTTTCTTGTCGAATCAAATGGAGATACGACATTAAACGCCGGTAATGTGGCCAAAGCCGGTCCCAAGCCCGGTCGAAAAACACAGAGGGGCGTGCACTATAATTATAGGCTTAGGAAATTCCTCGGAATTCACCTGAAAAACTGAAGACGCTGAAATGGACTGATGGATAACTACAAATTTTGGCAAGGTTGGTTCGGTCATGTTCTCATACAAAGGTAAGATTTTATTCGAATATTATTTATTCCGTACTATACGTACTAATGCTATTTAGGAATATCACCCTCAATATACCCCACCGGGATTAGGACCACTGTCTTCCAGCCATCAGCAGTCTAGTCTGTTTGGAGAGTGACGCCTTATTCTATGTGAACACTGAAGCAGGTAGAGATATATGGAATATACGTTTGCTTACTTCCATGATAACATATTATATTAAATTATACGATTAAAACACCTTAGTAACAATAACAATGGTAACTATAAGCTAAAAATATATATATTGTAATCTATCCATGCTGTTTCTTTACATTTTCTGCTTCCGTTCCTTTCCCTACCACACCCAAGAATGCGCTCAAAAGATTAATGGGCTGTAAGAACTCACGATTATGAAACAAGAAAAATAATTTCGTAAAGCCTGTATAATCCACCATTTGGCTTCCCCACTAAAGGTAATTAGGTTTATCCTGTCAGTCGTCAAAAAGCAACGTTCGGCAACTTACTAGTTTCTTGATAAGTATGAGCTATTTTGGTGTTTGCGTAGATCAGGGAATTAGTACAAAGCAAAGTTGACATGGTGAGTAATACTACCAATTTAAAAATATGTTTTGTTTAATGGAATCATTGAAAATTTGGTTAATCTCGCTAATACTAAAGCTAAAATGTACATTACGCTAAGACAGAAGGAATGAAAAAGGTTGAATACAAAGCAAATGCACTTGAATTTGCGGGACTAGATAGTTGTAAACATAATCCAATAATTAAAAATAATTAGAAAAATTAGTTTAATGATCAAAGTTTGATGTGTTATTGATCAATTAAAAATATTAATAAAAAGAAGTAAAGCAAGTCCTACATACATAAAATTTTTTAAAAACTAACAGTAACTAATAAAAATTTAATGTTGAGAAAATAGTAGCCACGCATGTGACCGAGTCACAACATGAAAAGAAAAACATTGCATGGACTCACCAACTCTGCCTCCATTTGGCTGTTCTACGAGCTCACTCACAAACACATTGTACGAGGTCAGATGGCTATCAAAAGGAAATGTATTAAAACGAGTTCTGGAACTAAAAGCTGAATTGTTATTGTTCTTACAAGATCATAAATCTGACCCTGTTTGGCTATTAAAATTATCATTTCTCACTGATTTTTTAACCACCTAAATATTTAAACAAGAGCCTCCAAGGGAAAGAAGAAAATATTCTATCGGCCAAGGATACAGTCAATGTATTCCTCACAAAACTTTGTTTGTTGTCAATGTCTTTACAAAAATTGATATATGGTTCTTTCCCTTGCGTTCAGAAGATTTTCAAAGAAATTGCAACGAACCAATCGTTAGTAGTAAGTTCTCACATTCCTTGCATGATACAGAGCTTGCATAATTTGGAAAAAAGATTATTAAGTTACTTTCTAGAACTGAACTCTGACGCTTACAATGGGCATAGATGGATACAAAATCCTTATTTAGATATGTCAATACAACTGACCAATCTGACCAACGTGACTCAAGTTGGCCCGCCACATTGCCGAAAAAAAATCTTTTTTTGTCTAGTCGTTTGTGCTCTATTTATACTCATATGTGCCCGAACATGAACATTTGTGCTGTTAAACTGGCCAATTTAGAAAATATTTAATGTGGCGGGCCAACTTGAGCTCAAGCTAGCCCACCACATATTGAAAAACACAACATAACAAAATTTATTTAAGTCAATCCATTGTGTCCCGTTTGTGCTCATATGTGCCCGAAAATGAACATTTGTGCTTTAAAATTAGAAAATCTAGAGAACATTTAATGTGGCGGGCTAACTTGAACCTTCCCTATATCATAAACTGTAGAAAAATATAGTTCAAGCTGGCCAGCCACATTTTTAAATATCAATGTAACAAAATTCTGTATTCACCATTCGTTTGTTCTTAGTTTGTGCTCATGTGTGCCTGAACATTAACGCTAGGGCTGTGAATCTAGGCCTTTTAGATGACATTTAATGAAGGCGATCCCACTAGAGCTCAAGCTAGCCCGCCACATATTAAAAACAAAATTTAACAAAATTCTGTTTCGCCATTAGTTTGTGCTTCGTTTGTGCTCATATGTGCCCGGAAATGAATATTTGTCGTATAAAATTACAAATTCTAGAGAAGAATTAATGTGGCGGGCTAACTTGAGTCTTCCCTATACCATAACCTGTAGAAAAATCGAGTTCAATGTGGCCCACCACATTTTTAAATAACAATGTAACAAAATTCTGTTTTCACCACTCGTTTTTATTGAAGTTATACTTCTTTAGGCGCGTTATGAAAAAACGATGAGAGTGAAATTTTAAGATGCGCACGCATCACTGTAACACAAAAGTAACAGGTTGAAGGTAAACCGCTCACTAAGTCTCGAAAAAAAAAAAAGCTACCAACAAAATAGAAACATCTGTTAGTATCGCATGTTGGTACGCTCATAGAGAAATGTATACTATGTTATTCCTTTCTCTATGGTACGCTCGTCGCCTCTGATCACTGTTTTCATATATATAATATTTATCCACATGTTTCTAGTTTCTACATTCACAACACGTTTTTTAGTTTCATACAAGTGCGAATTATATATGTGTTAATAAATTATATTCAGTAGTGATTTAAATTGAATATTTTGATTAATATTATTTACTATTCGTAAATATTAGTGAAAAAAATTGTGCTTATAGACGTTTTCAAGAGCTCCAATATAATTGAGGTTAACTATTCGTATGTATTATTTATTGATTTAAATTAAAATATTATTATTTAACATAATTAATACTAAATATTATCATTTTATTGTAATTAATTATTTGCATGAAATTAAAAACTATTTTTTAATGATGCCAAAGAAGTATAACTTCTCGCGCGCGTACATAAGTACACACACCCATTTTTTCGTTTGTGCTCATATGTGCATGAACATGAACGTTAGTGCTGTGAACATAGGCCTTTTATATAACATTTATTGAAGCGATCCAGCTAGAGCTCAAGATAGCCCAACACATATTGAAAACAAAACATAACAACATTCTGTTTTCACAATTATTTTGTTCTTTGTTTGTGCTCATATGTGTCCGAAAATAAACATTTGTGCTCTAAAATTAGGAATGCTATATAACATTTAATGTGGCGGGCCAAGTTGAACCTTTCCTATATCATAACCTGTAGAAAAATAGAGTACAAGTTGGCTCGCCACATTAATTGTTCTTTAGATTTTCTAATTTTAAAGCACAAATGTTCATTTTCGAGCACATATGAGCACAAATTTAGCACAATGGATTGACTTAAATAAATGTTGTTATGTTGTGTTTTTCAATATGTGGTGGGCTAGCTTGAGCTCAAGTTGGCCCACCACATTAAATATTTTCTAAATTGGCCAGTTTCACAGCACAAATGTTCATGTTAGGGCACATATGAGCAAAAATAGAGAACAAATGATTAGACAAAAAAAAAAATTTCAGCAATGTGGTGGGCTAACTTGAGTTACGTGGCCAACAGGCTAAACCTTCTCTTTCTCTCTTCTCCGTCGCACTCTACAAGAGACTTTGAATGGTGGGATCTCCCCGACAACTTTCCTTTGGTTCTTTTTCAAACCCACTAACATAATTGGTTTTGAGTTTCACGAGTTGTAGGCGGGTACCTCTGTCTTGCTTCATCCTTTGCTTTATATAGATTAAATAATGTATTGATTTGTATATTTTTGTGTAAAGTTTAGTGATATCTAATTTTTTTTAAATATGTAATTCATCTTCATTTTTGAAAGAAAGATTTTTACTATAAAATAATGAATCGAGGACAAAAATGTGCATACCGCGCTGCTCAATTACACGGTGTACTTATGGTAATTTCTCCTAAATGGTTTCCCGCTATTTTCCATGCAAACGAGGGTACTTCTCATAATTCTATCTTCCTCATACTTACCTTCTAATTGCTATTAAATGCGGAAAGCATTGACTGGCGTGAAGATACAATGAAAAAACAACACTACTAGAGCTTACTCTATTTACTTGAAAAACATATTTTAGACAGTGAAAATACATCATATTCAAATATAACAAATGTACATTTTTGTATAATTATAATTACATTTAAACTTGAATTAACATTTTTAAGATAAATACTATACTTACTATAGTGACTTAATAATATAAAATGAGAGACTCCTTTAACACACTGGCTCAATAAGGATTCATTATTAACATTTATATATATATATATATATATTAAATAAAATCTAAACCTTTTTTAAAGGGTTTTGAACTAAAAGTTTAGTACCCTTTAATTAAATAAAAGCCAATGGATATACTTTTGATTTTTTCACTTGACGAAAAAAAGGGGCATTATAAGTTCATAAAAACTATTGAAATAACTATCATATTTTATAAATTAATTATATCTATGATAAAATGACCTCTCACTAAGCGTTTACTTAGAACCAGTGGTGCACTCAATGGGGTGGAGTAAACGGGGCATCTTCCCCCATAACCCCTAATAATTTCAATACAAACATAAATTATTTACTTTATAACTAAAACATTAGACACAGAAGATGAGTCGTATACATAGGCTCCTTTTTAAGACTTGGTTTAAGACTTTATATTAAAAACACACCACATATTAAAAGTGCCACTTATATTCTCATTTGAAAAAAGCACAACCATAGTAGCTTCCATACATTGTATACAAGAAAAATATATATAATTAGTAGCCACCATTCTGGTAATTAAGTTCGTTTTAGTTTTTAAGTCTCTTAACACAAGATATGGTTATTACACGAGTACCTCACTTATAGAGACTTCAGAATCACTCGCACCCCCCCCCCCAATTTCGGTTAAAATTAATACTAAAGTACTTCGAACTGACAAAGCTACCAGAGCGTGTTATTCAACACATTAACATATATTGACTTAGACCAGGGGTTCTCACATTTTAGACGAGGAGCTTTGTACCAGAAAAAATGAATGGCCGAACTCTCATAAAAATATTTACACTAGTATTATGATCATTCAATAAATACATTTAAATCTCACAAGTCTTTTATAATTTAAATTCTTGAATGAATATAAAAGAAGAACTACACTACACCCCGATCTCCGCGTCACTCAAAAACAAGTTATATTTTGAATGCAATGACTTATGAGACCAGGTATCTTACAGCGTTAATACCAACGTACCAGTTTTTTATTTGTGTACATAGGTGTAATTTTTTTTATCACGTTATATATAATTATTTTCTAACAACACATAAACCGTACTAAATGTTGATTTCAATACACAGTCCGACACTTTATCTCAGTTGGTAGCGTGTTTGCATACTGAGCTAAAGGTCCCGGGTTCAATTCCCGGAATGTCCAAAAAACGTATCATTGGTTGACTGTGCTTTTCCCTTTCACAATGATGAATTAACTGTCAGGGGGCTGGATGTTGTATTTGTTCTAGATTTAAGTTAGTTTGTCAGACTCTGAGGAAATAATCTACATTCTACGGTGTGTCTGTCGCTAGTTTTATATCGAGTGTCACTCATTGAGCGTGAACTGGGAAAGAGGGAAGGGTTGATAGGGTGGGGTATTTTCACATTTTCTGCCCCCCTCCCCCATCGAAATATGCCTTCCTCCAGTTTGTTAAACTTCCCTATGATATACTTGAGTTTGAAGCTGAGAGATGGTTTGCATCAAACTTCAGAAAGATTATATTAACAATCTATTATTATTTCTAAATGCTTAAGGGTCACCCCAAATAGCTTTTAGTGGCATTCCATTTTCAAATATTTTCCACTGGCTTGGAGTCAATCCCCTAAAAACTCCTTAAAAATAGTTTTTTTTACAAACTACCTCGCACGACACTAATAAAGCTTTGCCGATACTCTTGATAGTCATCACAATAGTATTTTTTTTTTTCATTGTGACTTACTACCCTTTGAGTTGTACACATACATCAATTTACCCTAATGAACCAGGAATGAGGAAGGTGACATTTTAGATTGAATGTACCTACATTTGCATATATTGAGAGTGGGGGACCATTTTAGGGAAAAATACCCTTGTTACACCCGGCTGGGATTTGAACTTCAATCTTTGAGGACAACTTTATTTCCAACTGAGGGGGGGGGGGTGGGGTGTATAGGTGGAGGACACACATTTTATCTCCAACTTTGAGGGGGGCATATATTATTACCAACTTATATAACATAAATGTAGCTTAATCTAATATTACCTTTAAATATATAGTTTGACACACTTAGTTGAACATTAATATAAATTCAAGATTTTCACTATACTACAAATTGGTTTATGAATAGGCCTACTTACAAAAGGGTTATTAAATTTATATTGAAAAGTTAACACATAATTTAAGTGAACATTTACGTTACCAAATACCTTAATGCTTTCATTAACTTCCGTACTATATACATTTGTTCATGTAGTACAATAAACTATGTTCTTGTACAAAACATATTTATGTGTGTCAAACAGCCACGTGATATATTAAATTTAGAAATAATGTTTCTAAACTATGTTTTCAGATGACACGGATAACATAAAACTATATCCACCTTGCATGGGAGATTTCTCTTCCAGACTACTGTCCACATTAATGAAGCAAGTCAATTTGTTTAATAAGGTTATAAAATGCATATGTGAAATCTTGCAGTTAAGTAAACTATTTAAACAAATCATTAAATTCACTATAAAAAGGACTTTTCCATAACGTAAAACTATTGGGGTGACATGTTTACCCGCCATGAAATCACTTACTATTTGTTTTCGTAAATCTAATATAATGCCTAGATTCACGGGTGATATTTTACCCTTGGATAACATTTCGGAGAAACCAAAATAAGGGCGATTTTAATTTGCTTTTTTAAGGAAAGTACAGCAGTTAGGACTGAAGGTTCATATTCATCGGTGAAAAAATGTTCTGAGCAAATGAAAAACGAAATGACTCCATTTTCCATCTCGTTCAAAGGGAATACATCTTGTCTGACATCAGAATCTTTAGGAAAGTCATGGTGTATAACACATATCTCTTAGATTACTTTTATTGCATACGGCAACGATACAACGCTTACCCGGCATTTTTCTTATATTGGTATGACACTTTTCGTAACCCTTCACGCATAAATAATAAGAAAGCTTACAATAAACATACAAACATTTACTATTCACATTGACTTTGGAAGCATACTTGACATAAATAAGAATTAAAACGACGCACCCGCCTCGTTTGCGTGGATAGCTAACGCGCTAGTCGGTTGAGCTCAACTGCTGAGGAGGGGAGATCGGGGGTTTAAATCTCGCGTGAACTGGGGGGTTTTTCCCCAAATGTTTCCACTCTCCCTCCACCAAATGGGGGTTCACTTCCTCACTTCAAACTTCCCAATTCCTAATCCATTAGCGTAAT
This sequence comes from Timema cristinae, assembly GCA_039000515.1. Taxonomy (NCBI): domain Eukaryota; kingdom Metazoa; phylum Arthropoda; class Insecta; order Phasmatodea; family Timematidae; genus Timema; species Timema cristinae. The sequence goes on from JBCFYV010000306.1 coordinate 75,224, forward strand.
TATACTTAGGCGTATAACCCGAACGGGTAGTAAAGACGTGGGGGCTAAATAATAATAAAAAAAAGTGCGGCACTACACAGTCACATGATCTGAACAGAAGCAACCCTTGGCTGGGGCACGACAGACGTTACAGCAGCGCTGCGTGTTAGGGTAAGCTGAATGCTGGCCGGTAATGTGAACGGCCTTCCCTACAACTCTAGTACCTTAGTATAAGGAAGACCTCAAGATGACCAAATAAATCTTAGAATTTGGAATTTCTCACTGAGTTGAGTAATGGTGGGAGGAAGGGGAGCTTGGAGTCAAACATTTTCAAAACTAATAATATTTAATTACTTCTCTGAATTGTAAATAATTTAAATTTATTAATTAGGTACGGGAAACAATACAAATAGACATTTACATTTATTTTATTATATATTATTATTATTATTATTATTATTTAAAATTTCATTCTGAGAAATAGTGGTGATGGAGTATAAAGAGAAAAAACTTTTTGAGAATGAGGAAAATATAAAATTTGGACAGATAAATAAAAATAAATCAAATCCCAGATAGTCAAAATAACATTAGACTCTAAACTTCTCAAAGTGGGTTGGGGGAATGGGGGGTTCAAAATCTACAAAATTAATAGAAACTACTACATCTCAGTGCAGTGTCGTTAAAATTGAATTTTGGCATGCCCGTAAATGCACCACTCCAAATAACTAATAAGTCCTGAACATTTTAAAATGTAACTCCATGAAATCAAGGGAGGGTTGTGGAGAGTTATAAAAAAAACCTTTTATTTATAGTTGAAAATCGAAATTTGGCTGCAGGTTGAAGTACAACTATAGATAAAGATATTATTCTTAAAACTATGTGTTTAAATGGGAGTTAGAGAAATTAAGATTAGGGAGGAGAAGGGAAAATCTTCAAAAAACCAATAGAAACAATTACTAACAGAACAATTTATTTGATAAGCTGAGGTGCTTAGTACTAGAGTGATTCTTTCAAATTAATTCATGTTTAGTTAGTAAATTTAAACTATTTCTTTTGGTGTTCATTTCAACAATGTCTCCGCGTAAGCGAGCAAATATTGATGCAAAGACTGCATATATATATATATATATATATATATAACAAAAAATAGATTTTACTTCTTATAGGTAGTAGTTAATTTGTGGCTTCATCAACATACAAAGTTTTCACCTCATACGTTTCTGAAATTGTATTTTTGGTAGTTTATATCAGGGTTTCTCAAACTGCGAGGCGCGAAGGGATTTCAGATGAGGTGTGAACCAATTTCTCACTTCTTTCGACTTGCCTAAATTATGATTGACTAAAAAATTAATATTCTGTTTGGCCTATGAAGCAATAAAATTAATTAATATCTTACAAAACCTTACTATTTTTATAAACTTCTACAAAGCTCTTATCAGAAAATAATTAATCAAATTAATAATAAATGTCTCATTTTTGTATTTTAAACGTAAAACAGTTATTTTATTCTAAGAATAAGAGTCTTAACAATTAATTTTATGTTCATATAAGGCTCAAGAGTATAGAGTTTTGAGAAAACCTGGTTTAGATGATTTGCTAAAAATAAAATAATTTACCCAACTAAAATGTGAGCGAAGCCGTGGGCAAACTCGAGTAAGTTAATATGATTATAAAAAAATGAATGATCGATTAATTCATATTAGCAAAATTAATAAACAAATATACTTAGAAAGACTGATAAAATATACTTGGCATTTATAAAATTATATTCAAAATCAAAATAAAACAAGATTTATTAAAATGGTGTGACCACATGTATGTGCTATTTAATTTAAAACGGAAAGGGTACAAAACTTTTTATTTCTGGTACAAAACGGTAGAAAAATTAGTATTATTATTATTAGCACCACGTCTTACTACCCGTTCGGGTTTACGCACTTACGCTAATGTGTAATGGTAGGTGATTGTGAGATGAAATGAAGGACCTACAGTTTAACGTGGAATCCGAACCACGGTGGCGGCCTGGCCCTCTCCCCACATTCACAAGATGGCTTGTCAAAATCTAGTACAAAACCTTGGCAATGTAAAAAGTTCAACATACAAAAGTGGTACTACAGTTAATGGACGTGCTGCTATACCTTGGAAGTAGTAAATTGAGAAAAGAACTTATATATTTTGAAACGGTAGTATATACTATTTAACTAAACACTACACACCTCGCCATCTATTAGCATCACTACAAATCTTAACGAATGTTTCCGGAGACAGCAAAAACATATTTTAATAAATGGTCTAAAAATTATCTTTACAAAAATCGTTGGCAAAAGGCGTTTGGCCTAAAAGGCGTTTGGCCTAAAGCATTTGGCCTAAAGGCATTTGGCCTAAAGGCATTTGGCCTAAAAGGCATTTGGCCTAAAGGCGTTAGTCTACACTTTAGGCCAAATGACGGGTACCCTTCTATTTTTAATTTTAGTCGCTCGCGCGCTCAGTCTGGCCGTACCCTAATAATGTATGATAAAGCCTTTCCCGCTCTTTGTACAAAAAAAAGTTATAAGAATCCGTCTTAGTAATGAATCAAACTTCATTTCTATTCTTCACATAAATTATCATCAATTATTAATTTCCAAATATAATACATTTATTCATTATATTTTTACTATCAATCATTTAAATTAAATTTTCTAAAAGTGTACATTTATTTTATTTACATTATTTTGCTATTGTTTATGCACTAAAAATATATGACTAATTCACCTATACAATACTATATTTATATACAATACTATATATATATATACATTAATTTATCTCAATATTGTATCTTACATCAAGGTATCTTTGAAAAAGATGTTGCATGGTTACAGGGTCCACGTGATTAAGAAGTTTGAGAACCACGGGGTTAGGTCATTGAATTCTAATAGATATATAGAAGATTAAGGGATCCAAGGTAGACTCACAATTATGCAAACTCGACCTAACCTCATATCAAGCCCGAGTTTCTTATATCAGTAGGACAATACATGAATGATAGAGTCAATCAAATATTAAAAACTATTATTTAGTTAGTTAAAATTATTTTAGGTACCTAAGTAAGGGAGGGACATTGTGTAAATAACAGAGCAAATTCTACAATTACACTTCTTTTCAATCGTTATTGTTTAATTAACAAAATGCCAACGTCACGTCGCCGGGAAAACGGGTTTTAGGGCTGGTCTTATGACTCTGGATAATTATTAATCATTTCTATCTGGGGATAAGTTAAAAGTGCGTCTTATGACTGCCAGGTATCATTTATCTACCAAATAATATGTATTTATCCATCTAATTTTCATCGGTATGTTTAAATACCTGATAACTTTTATCTGGAAGTTAAAAAGCTTGTTGCCATAGTGACGCGTTGTTCTTAATGAGGCTTTGCCAATCAGAATCTGATTTTAGGTTAAAATATTGGTTCACGTGTTTAGTTAGTTAGCTCAAGACCGGGCTCTAACTATATAAAGTTAGAAAATTTAATTCACTTTTATATAAAGTATATAATACAAGCTATTTGTAGAGTTATATTTATGTAATAACAAATTATCAAAATGTGAGTACTTTCAATGAAATTTTGTAAACGTTGTACCCAACTATTGCCCACATTTTAGCAGAAACCGAAATTAGTACAACTTTGATTCTGCTTCCACGTGACCATAGATAAAAGTGTAGCACGTGACGCCATCTGTTTTCTTCATTGATCTATATAATATAACTGGATGGACATCTGAGGCTGAAATTTTCGAGCTGTCGTCTTCATACCATTGTGTAAGAAAGAGAGAAACTTTCGGGTATCTCTTTCTCTCCTACACCCATAAAAGGCGATGTGGCATTTTGACATCTTCATTAAATTGATTGAATATATTAGATACATCAATGTGTTAATAATAAAATAAATATGTTAGTAAAAGCTTTGGAGAACCTATAAAATTTCGAAATTGGTTAGTTTTTCCTTTGAATAAATTGATGTATCCTTAATATATATATATTATATATATAATTATTTTATAATATATGATTTCTGAACGAAGTTCGAATTTAAGGCTTTATTTCGTACCAGAATCTTACCCTTTATAGTGCTTAGTTAGAATAAATGACCTTCCAGAAGAAAATCTTTTCTTCCGTTCTAAATGGACGTTTATTCTATTAATATATATATATTATGATAGTTTTATGGTACGAGATAAAGCTTTACAGATTGGGATTATTACTAAATGCAGGGTTTAGTAGTTACCGTATTTCCTACAAGCCTATAATCTTAATTATCATTTGAATGTAAGACTTATATACAAAGTATGTCATTTAAACAAATGTAATACAGTTTTTTAGCTAACTTGTTTCATTATGGTTATCGAACTTCCAACATAATATGGTTTCTTAAAGCAATATACAAAATATTAGCCAACATTTTTTTAATGATATTATAATAATACTTTCTGCAAGCCTATAACCTAAGTGATAGGTTGAATGTATAGAAACTACACAAAGTTTGTCATTCAACAAATGTAATCAATTTTTAAGGTACCTTATTCATTATATTTATCGAACTTTTAATATAATTGCTTATGGTTTCTGAAACCAATATCCAAGCTAGTAACCTACTTTAAATATAAGTGTAATCTTGGCAGACTGTAAACATTGATGATAACTACATAGTTATTTAAATATCTTAAAGATTTTATTCATATTTGTACAGTATTACCTGTAAAACTGAAGTGTATATCCTTTAATGTAAATATGTTTCTTCAGGAAAGTATGATATAATACTTCACAATTTTCAAACCATAATACTTTTATTCCAGAGACATGTTTTCGCATAAGAACATTGAAAAAAAATTTTAAATCTTTCCCCCCCGATATACAGACTTAAACTTAAAGTTTAACTTTTTTGGGTCCTTGGAAATATGTATGTTTATGTCCATCCAGTTATTTTATAGAATCAATGATTTCCCTCACTCGTTTAAACTCATTATTTAACAAATGTTGACGTTCCCCAACCCTCGGGGAAAATTTACTTGCTCGATAATTGTAGCGTTATCAGCGGGGGCTTATACGAAATGCGCGAACCAGAAAAAAACAGTCCCAAACCCTTTTGCGTTACTAAAAAAAAATATATTTATCCTATAATCCCCCTATCTGGCAGAAAAAATTCAGTTCAAAAAAACGTGTAAAACATTAAAGTGTCTGAAAATTTTTGGGTATCTGGAAGAAAATTTTAACCCTTTCCCAATTGCAATACTTATCGGTAGTCATAAGACATCCCCTTTTAGTTTTTAAAATTTCCCGGGTGTCTTTGCGGCTGCATCTACCCTCCTTAAGGCGTTTTGGGTACTTTCACTTTTTCTATAGGCACCCTCGCTCTTTGGATCTCCTTAGTTCAAACCTTAGTTAAATCATGAAGTTTGCTATAGCAACTAAAAAAGGCCGACGCGCCAACCCACAGTTAGGTTACTTGAACCCGGGTGGAAATTTTGAATAAATACAGAAGAGAATTTTAATATAAATTAGTGAGTTAAATAATCTAGGAATTTTTTTTAAAGGGGGGGTTAGTATCGATTGCCCCTTGGGAGGAATAAACAATTTATTATAAAATGGTGAGACCCCCCTGAGATTGGATCCCCTAACTTTCACAATTTTCAAAAATAATTTTAAATAATGTTTTTGCTTTTTAATTACCAGTAATATCTTCAGATAAGAAAAAGACTTTTAAACTATATATTCTAATAAGCCAACCCATAAAAAAACATATATATGTGGTCTATAATATAAAATTTGTAGTCAAAATACAAAATTTAAGTGTAAAACAATAAAAAACCTTTCGGGGTATTATATTATTTGGGTACATTTGTAAAAATAATTTTAAATTAGGCTGTTTAAAAATAAATATTTAAATAACAAATTTTAAAAAACATATTTTCAACAACAAATTTTTTTAAGAAAATTTAAACATGATTTTTTTAGCTAATTTTTTTGTATTAATAAAAACAAAATAAAAATGTTTGCAGGGTTTGTGTTTGTTAAGTTATTACAGAACATGAGGCCCCTCAAGGGGAGAGGGAGCCTCAAGGGGAAAAGGACCATCAGGGGGACCAGGAGCTAGACCACGTTGACATGGGGAGAGGGAGGGGTCTGCTGGGAACTTGGGTTTGGTGGGGGGAATTAAAAAAGGGGGCCCAAAAGAAAAAGGCAAAAAGTTGGGGGCAGGTGGCGTGGCCGGGATGCTCTCCCCCAAACAACACCAGTCTGGCCAGACCTACGCCAGCAGTATTGCCCCCCCAGGGGCCCGGGAATTACTACAACAATCTTGCCTTCACTGGCCAGACACTCCATTTTTCCCCCCTTCCCCCCCCCTTTTTTCACTGGCCCCCAAACCCCTACATAATTTGTAAAAAAAAATCTTGTAAAAAGGGGGTGATGCGCTGCAACTTAGTTATGTGTTTAATTGCCATAAAAATAAAAGCTTATTATATTTTTTGAAACTATAATGTAGGGTCAAATTTTTTTTTTAGTTCTCGTATGTGTTTTTAGCTGGTTTGGCTTCTTAAAAACCGGGGAAATTTTATAAATTAAAATTTATTTCCATTTTTTTTAATTTAAAAAAATGCGTATATTTAAATTTTTTTTAAAACATTAAGAAAAAAATTTTTTAAAAAAAATTATCCCCAATTTTTTTTCTTTCATCTCGTTTAAAAAAATCGTTCAAAGGGTTTTTCCTGAATCATTAATAAATTTTTTTCGTTTTTCAACCCCCTAAATTTTTTAATGTAAAAAAACCCATTTTGGTCCCCCCCTCGGTTTCCTTGGCCCAACCCCAAAACGTGTTGGGTCTTACCCCCGGGGGGGTGAATGTTTGGGGTTTTTTTCCAAAAATTTTTTCCACTCTTCCCCACGCAATGGGGGGTTTACTTCCTCAATTAACCCCCCCCAATTCCCAACCCCTTTGGGGGTTAGTTTTTAAAAAAGTTAACCGAACGGGTTTGTAAAAATGGGGTGAAAAAAATAATAAATTTTTGTGGAAAATTTTTTTCCATTTACAAAAATTATTTTGGTCTAAAACCCAGTAAAAATACAATTTTTTTAATTCCCCCAACCAAATTTTAAAAACTTAAAGAAGGGGGAAAACCCTTTTTTTAATTAAAACAAATTCCCTTAAAAAATTTTTGGGGGAAACCAGGAGTTTGTATTTTGTGAATCCAGGGGTTTTGGGCCATGACCAAAATTTATTTTTGTTATGGTACCTTTCTTCCGACCCGGGGGTTAAAGGGCCAAGGGAGAGAGGGGGGAAAATCATGACTTAATTTTTTACCGAAAACCCTTTGTGACGGGAAACCCCCCAGTGACTAACCCCAAAGTATCGGGGATTTGGGTACAGTGATCGGAGAAAACCCCATACTTTTCGATAAATCGATACTTTTGATGAGTAGCAAAGATATAAGTCGGAGCAAAATTTTTTTTCAAAACACTGAGAAATACTCGCTAACGCGGTTTTTTTATTTTTTATTTTCTCCAGCAAATTTTGGGAAATAACCTTTTTTTAAAAGGCTTTTTAAAGTAAATTTTTTTAAAAACTTTTTTTTGCAAAAAAAACAAATTTTTTAAAAAAAGTATCGTTTTCCCAGTAAAAATGATTTTTAAGGGGGTTTAAAAGTTTCATTTTAAATCGTTTTAAAAATAATTTTGTTTTTTAAAAAAAAATCAAAAAACTTGCTTATAAAAAAAATCACATTTTTTGATTTTTTTTAAAAGAAAAATAAAAACCAATCTTTTTTTTTTTTTTTTTTTTTTTTTTGGTGATCCCCTTCCCCCCAAAAAAGCTAAAAAAATTTTTAAAAACGTAAAAAAAATAAAAATATAAAAAATAAACCCTTTAAAATTTACTATTCGTTGTGATCCCAATCATACTATATATATTAATTAAAGTTTATTTGGGTTCAAAAATTGTATAGTTCATCTACTATTTGTAGCATTAAAAAAAATAAAACTACAATAATATTAACTCATTCCAAACAAATTTTTCCCCCCCAAATTTCCCCCTTTTTTTTTTCAATTTTTTAAAAACACAAAATTTTAACTATAAAAAATTTTAAAAAATCACTAAATAAATTTTAAAAAATTTAAAAATTTTCATAGACTCAAAAAAATTTAAATATTGGGGGACAAAAATTTAAAAAAGTTTGTTGGCCATAAAATTTTCCCCCAAAAACATAACATTCACTATAAAATAATTTTAAAAACCCTTTTTTTCTTTTTTTTTTTCAACTGTATGAAACATCTTAAAACCCAATTTTTTTTTATGTAAAAATTTATCGGGGAACATGAACCAAAGTTTTAGGGGCTAAATAAAAATTCAATTTTGTCCGACGGGGGTTTAAATTTAAAGGGCCTTTAAGTATTTAAATTCCATTGAAAACCCCCAAAACTCTCGTTTAAAAGTTTTTTTTTAAACCCGATTGTCAGGGATTTGAGTAAAAACTAAAAATCCAATCTCAAAACCTAAATACCCCCATACCCCCTATCCATCCCCATACTAAAACCCCGGAAAACCCAAATTTCAAGTTTTAAAACCCGGGGGGAAATGAAAAAAAAGGGGGCCTCGAACACTGTGAATACCCCCAGTAAAAAAACACTTAAAAAATCCTGTTTTTTTTTAAAAACACAGTCACTGATTTACTGAAAATGTAAAATATTTTTTTCCCCCCTCTTAGCCCCTTAAAAAAAGGGGGGCCCGTGATAAAAAGGGGGATAATTTTTTAAACCCGGGGGGTATTTTTCCATTTCCCCCAGGGCAAATAGGGGAAAACACTTAAAAAAATTTAAACCAAACCCCCCAAAACATTAGTGTTAATTTTCTTTCTGCATAAAAACCATGATCGAGTTGACATAATAAAATAAAACTGACAAAAAAAATTTTTTTGGTGGAGTAGGAAAGCAACTGACTATAAAACCCTTTTAAAAAAAAAAATGTTTAAGAGCATATTTTGATTTATTATCACAAAAACAGAGTTATAAATACGGAAAAAAAAAAGAAAGTTAAAATTGAAATAAAGTAATCATTTATAAGTAATTTTAAAAAAAAGGAAAATGTTAAAAACTGTCGTTAAGTAAAGATACAACCGTAAAAAGGGGACAAATAATAAAAAAAACACTAGAACCTATTTACAAACAACTCTCATCAAAAGCAAAAATTTAAAAATTCCCAAAAATGTGTAATGGGGTTTTTTTAAATTTTTTTACCCCACTACCCACTGAATTTAACACTAGATCATTAACTAGAGAACAATTTTTGGGTGTGGACAACCCCTTTTTAACATGTGGAAAAGAAAAAGTATGAAATTAGTAACTCAGGCTTTTAAAAAAACAATATTAGGGGCATTCAGGTATTTAAAATCACCTAAGAGGGGGGGGGTTAATATTGCTTATTTCTAAAGAGGGGGGAAATCGTAACAATAATTATGTAAGAAAGAAGACGGGCAAAAATGGAAGTACATAATTAAATTTTTGAAGTTATACTTTTTTAGGCGCTTTTTTAAAAAAAAGATGAAGTGAAATTTTAAGATGCGGGGCGCATCACGTAACACAAAGTAACAGGTTTAAGTTAAAACCCCTCATTAAAATCCCGAAAAAAAAAAGCTACCAACAAAATAGAAATAGAACCTCTTTAGTCCGGGGCATGTTGGACCTCTCGCCTCTGACACGGGTTTTCCAAAAATATTTAAATTTACCACATGTTTCTAGTTTCTACATTCACAACACAGTTTTAGTTCATACAATGCGAATTATATATGTCTAATAAAATTTTATTCATTTGGTGTTAAATTGAATATTTTGATTAATAAATTTACTATTCGTAAATATTATGAAAAAATTTTGCTTATAACTTTTTCAAGTGCTTTCAATATAATTTTAGGGTTTAAATAACCGTATGATTATTTATTGATATAAAAATTAAAAAAATTATTTTTTTTTTATTTATTTTTAAATTTTTAGAAAATTTTAAAATTTAATTTCCCTTAATAAAAAAATTAATGTTTTTTAGAACTTTAAAAAAATTATTTTTTAAAGTTTTAAATTTTCTTAAAACTGGGCCCATTTTTTTTTTAGGTTACCGGGAAGGAATGTCCCTTTGGACCCTTGGGAAAAAAATTTCCCAAACCCCCCAATTGGAAACTTTTTTTGGGGGGCGGACCCCATTACAAAAAAGGTTTTTTTAAAGTTTTTTGGTTAAAAATTAAAATTTTTTAAAAAATGCCATTGCGTTGTTTGAATGTAAAAATTCCCCAAAAATAAAAGGACGTAATTTTTTTGTTACCACTGCTAAATTGAAAAAAAATTTTTTGCTTGCATACTTTTGTTATTATTTTTAAATTTTTATTATTATTATTATTAGCACCGCGTCTTATACCCCCTTAGGGTTATACGCACTTTCGCTAAAATTTTAATGGGAAAAAGGGGGATTGTGAGATGAAATGAAGGACCTACAGTTTAACGTGGAAAACCAACCCCCCGGGTTATTTTTAATTTAAATTTATTATTAATTGGAGTCAGTTAGTAACTAATTTTATTTTAAGCCAATACAAAAAATATGCCGCCATTTAAATTTTTTGAATGACAATCCCTATTTAATAGTTGCCCCCTACTCTTGAGGGTGGGAAATAAAAAACGCCCAAATTTTTCTCTCAAATTGCGCCTGCCCCCCTTTTTTTTGAATAGGGATTTTAACATAATTCAAACTTGCGCTGGCGCAACTATTTGCCCCTTTGGGGAATCCCGGGCCCCGTAGTGATTTAAATTGAATATTTTTAATTAATATTAATTTTTCTATTTTGAAATATTTTGAAAAAAAAATTTTGCTTATAGACTTTTTCAAGTGGGTCCAATATAATTGAGGTTAACTTCCCTATGATTTTTTATTTAATAAATTAAAAA